>JAPMOQ010005572.1:4592875-4626822 GCA_026543055.1 Argiope trifasciata
TTTTCTCAATTATTTTGACCTAATTAATTGATAATTATGATAATAAATGGCATCATATAAATTATCTAAAATTGTCTTTATGTACATGTGAAGAAAATTTGCTGAATAGTGTCCCCTACCATTTTTCCGATTTGATTCTTTGATCCTAAAATATAAAAGTTAAGCTATACTAACCAATTTAATAGCAAACCAAAGAATTCAAGCCAAATATCCATGATAGCCAATACAATTAAAACAAATTCACACACAAAAATAAATATTAATGAGAAATCAATAAGTGATCAAACTGACCATCCAGGAGCCGCGTGTTGTTTAATGACGTTCTGATCCAGATGAAACCAAACGTTGCGTCTAGACAAGAGCCTCTTTAATCGATGTGCTCTGACATGTAAGCGGGGGTCAGGAGCCTCTCGCTATTAGGGTAAATTGTGTGATAAATGAAGATGAATGCGGTACAGACATGACCCTCCCCCTTCTGTCCGACCGTTCAATCAACGGCAGACTTAGTTTTCAACGAGAACTTCCGTCTTGGACCAGTAACGTCTTCCTCTTCCATCTCGGCAATGACTAACTATCTGTGCCATACGCGATCATTTTAATTAGCTTTTCTTCCATTACCGCGTTTCTGGGTCAGGGAAAAGCGACCCGTGAAATTTAAGGACGGAGAATAGTTTGAAAGATGGAAAATATTTAGGGGAGGGCAAACAGAAAATTTAATTAGAAGTAAATTTAAATTTCTAAAACGTTTTAAATATCGTGTCTCTGATGAAGCGTAGGAATGGTATATCAACAAATCATTGAATCTGATGCTTTGCCGAAAATAATGTAAAATTGTTGTATTAAATGTTAAAACCAGTGATGATACTACTTTGTTGTTTATTAATTAATTAACTTATTTTATTCTTTCCGCATTCAAAGGTTTTTTTTTTTTTAATTCTTCTCGGCAAGCTGGAAGGCAAAGTTAAATTCCTTTACGTCTAAGTTATTATCTGGAAACATAGACTGTTAATATTAGAAATTAATCAAAATTAAAGCGTACCAATCTTTTTCATCCCCAAACTTGTAGAGATATTGCAGTTGCAGACAAAAAATACATAAGTTGTTCGTCTTGATGAGATGCTGATTTGACTTATTGATTTCGCTTTTCTACCTTCGATATTAAGAAATTTATAGCGAAATGAAAATGTTAACCTCCCACTATTTCCTTACTCTTTGAGCCAGACGGAACATTTACGAATTAGTCCCAGATTTTTACATTTCTAACAACATATTTCAAGCCAGTTAATTACTCTGGTTATTCTGTTCATAAAATAACATGGTCAAAGCATTATACGCTTATATACCTTTTCACCTAAGGGTTGATCTTGGTTTGACCGTTCATTAGTTTGTGCGTTCACAAGCATATAAAGGAGATATTAGGTTGTTCGGAAAGTAATTTCGTTTTTTCCTGACAAAGGATTTAATTGCATTTTTCGCACCCAATTTCATACTTAAACCGCAAAATCATTTTATGTTTTAAGAGCTGATATAGCAAGGCTTGAGTGTGAAAAAGTGCAGCTGATTCTTCGCAGTAGTTTTTGGATGGTGCCCTTTTAAATATGGAGAGCAATAAACAGCATTTTCGTCATTTTTTTCTTTTTTGCTATAAAAGGTAAAAATGCTTTTCAAGCCAGAAATAAATTAGCCAATATGTGTGGAGAAGATGTGTTAACAGTACATCAGTACCAGAACTGATTTGCAAAATTTTTCCTTCAAATGAGGAGGCCAAAAACCACCTCGATCAGTTTTTTTTACAGCAAAGACCAAAACTTTTATGAGCGTGTAATCATGTTACTACCAAAAGGTATTAGACCAGAATGGCAAAAGGTATTAGACCAGAATGGCAATTTTATAATTTAATAAATAATTTATTCATTAAACGAAAATTTCTTTTCATTTTGACAAAAAAATACGAAATGACTTTCCGAACAACCCAATAACTCTAAAACAAAACAACTTCAATATATATATATATATCATATGTGAATTTATGGCTATAATGATAGTTATGAGTCAAATTTTTTTTTTCAGTTTGTCGATAAAAGGTGTACAAAATTCTTGTTCTTTTGCATAAACCACTTATCAGCGAATAAGCACCCAAAAATTTCCAAAGATCGAGCCAATAGTTTTACATAATTGTTTTTAATCCAAGACATGCAAATAATAATAATACATTACTGAAATCCAAGTCACCAGAGTTGAGGATAGAATTAGCAAAGATAGAACCTGCGAAATTTGGGTTCGCAACCGCATAACATAACAAGTAGACAAAAGTGATCACTTATATCCAATGGCTGCTACTGATTTATTAAGATATCACCACATTATTCCATTTATTAGAGAGAATACGAGAAGGTTTATGAGAGACTACTCTTATTGTCATGATTTAATCGCTTTCGAAAGATCAATCGCAGTTTAAACCAGTATAAGCAAGAATTTGAAAATGAGAATAAGCTTTTTTTATTATCAATCCCCACTAAAACATTGAATGAAAATAAAAATGATTATGAAATATGAATATATCTTCTCATACAAAGCGGCTTTTCGTTTATCTCTCATATGAAGGGTAACTATGCGCTTCGCGTAATCAATACACTAAAGGAAAGTATAATAAAATCTTTTCATCCACTTATTACTCCAAAATATATTACTTCAAACTACAGTCTACAGGAATAATTTTTGAAATTTTGGAAGATAAACTTAGGCTACGCATTTTTCTAAAATTTTCCATTGCATATTAAAGGCACCCATCCGGAATATCACAGAATCTACGTATTCAAAACTCATAACCATGATTCCACCATTCCCATCATCTTGTAATTGTAAAGCTCGCTGCTGCATTATCAAACCAATATGTCATCTGTCATATCTTTCAGCTAGTTCGTTTCGTCACCGTCATATCTATTAGAGCCTTTATTATGGTAGGCATAAATCTTTTCGAAATAAATTAGCTTCCCTACATTAAAATTTGCTTTCCCCGTGCCCATTAAGAACTAGCTATTTCAATGGAAATATGCAGTATGTGTATAACATGATTAATTCTATAGTAAATCATTCGATCGATAATGCCCAAGGAGCTATTACACAAAAAGGTTATAAGCATTTCTGATTTAACCAATAATTCTATAAAACGAAGGAGTGGTCTCTCCGAAACTTTCTCGATAACTTTTTAATAAATGTATATCATTAATTGCATGACTTTAATGTTACGAAAGAGAAGTATTAGAGTGTGATCTTTAGCGAAGGACTGCTTGAATACATTTAATACAAATGCAACAAATAGCCTGATATTATATATATCTCGAACGTCTTTTTTAATGACAATTTGGCTTACAAAAATTTGGCATTATTTAAATATTTGTCGCAAAATCGAAAACCATAATATAATTATATTTAAATAGTATTTGAATAATTATATTTTCATGCCAGTGAAAATAAAGAATAACAAAAGATCATCCCCTTAACGTATTTGGCACTGATGATTGCTGAAACGTTTAATACAAACGTGATAGATGACCGAACTTATATATTGGGCGTCTTTTTTTATTTTTTATGACGGATTGGCATACAAAAATTTGGCCTGATTTAAATATGTAGTCACAAAATAGCAATATAAATTGTATATACTTAAATTGTTGTGTTTTGAATAATTATATTTTCAAGTTATTGTAAGTGGAGAACAACAGATGCTCATCCCCTGAAAGCATTTGGTTCCAAATCTGATGTACAAGATGCGCCAGAGAAACTTACTTATTTGAAAGATCAATAAAAACAAAAGTACTTCAATTATTGTTTTGTATTTTTTTTATTTGAGAATACAATATCCCGATTTATTTTTCATATAATTTTGAAAAGGACATCGGTCAAATGGCAACCCCCAATGCGCATACACTGATTAAATCGGTTTTTGAAGTTTGTGTCTACTCTTTGCAGCAAATCAATCAGTATATTGGCAATGGCGTCGTGAATGTTGTTCTTGAGGTGAGCTATAGTCCGTGGTCGATTGACATAAACTAGGGATTTCAAAGTGAGCCTCGCCACTGAAAAAAACGTTGTCAAGCAGCATTTCACATGCATTTTGACGGGCAACAAAATCACGTTCAATTAATTCTTGCACAACAGCCAATTTATAGGGATGAAATTGAAGGTCTTGATAGAGAATTCGTCGAAGAGTGGTGTCAGAAATTCCTGGAGCAGCTGCGTGTTTGCGAGCCGAATGCCGGGGAGAACGCAGAACTGATTGCCTCATTCTTTCGACATTTTCCGGAGTTCTGGTGGTCCGTTGATGTCCATTTCTGGGTTTAGCGACAATTTCTAAAAGAGTTAACCCACAACAGAATCAATTAACGGCCACGAACGGTTCTGTGAGAAGAGATTTCAAAGCGAGCGTGGAAGGCACGTTGCGTAACAACATGTGAGTGACCGTTAGAAAAGAACCCTCGGCAGCGAAGGCCCGCTGTTCTCTAGAAAAGAGCATGACGGCAACTGACTAGAAAGGGAAACAAACTTGGGGACTTCCCCCTCTAGTAGTGCTACCAATCACCCCACTACCCATCCAGGTCACCGCTTGGGAGTTTTTTCAAATAAGTAAGTTTCTCTAGTGAACCCTGCATATCCATAAGTTAGATATTAAATATGCATACCAGTTTCTTTTTTTTTTTCTATTCAGCGCTCTACGCTTTGCGGCAACCGTAATAAATTATATTCGGAAAACAGGACAAACAGACTTTCTGTTAATGGATTTCGTTCAAAATTTGATATCCATCCACATATTTGAGGTAGAGATCATACACCAAATTTCATTCGTCTATTTCAAAGCATTTTTGAGTTCAAGCGTTCATGTTGAAACAGATGCAATCCCAAAAAGTGTTTTTTTAATTCCGGTAAATTTGTCAAAATTTAAAATTTTCTCCGTTTAAAATACTTTTTTTCAATAAGGAGAAAAAAAAAAGGTAAATTTGAATTTTGAAATCATTTTTCACATACGGATTGGAACAGAAAACTCATTTGAAAAAAAAGTACCAACACCATTATTTTTCGTATCATGTGGCGCTGTTTTCTTGTATATTATTTTTTAAATTTAAAAGAACTAATTATATAAAATGAGTTTAATAAACACAGACTTTCTATTTCATGCAACATTTTTATACCCATAAATATTATATGAATTCGTCTTTGGTTTTTTATTTTACGTTGTTATTCCTCAATTCCTGTACTTTACATATAATCCATATTTAAATAGATTGCTTTATATTGTTAAAATCTCTCAGAAATTTTAATTATAATAATATATTTTGAAAAGGATTTCAATATTCATTAGATGAAATATAAGTTATGGCAAACAAAGTCGGTTTGAAACATTTATTAAAATTTCTTATTTAATACACATTTTTATCCTTCTACACAAAATTATGTTGAACTTAATGATGTATATATTATTCATCGTTAACATTTCAAATACTCAGAAGTTAAATAGAGATTTTTATAATAAAAATCTTTATTTAGAAAATTTCATTAAATGTTTTCGCTTGTTTGTTTTTTATTTTGAAAAAGTGACTTAAAATTCAAACTGCTAAACCTCAATTTAAATCATTCGATACATCACTCTTTTACAATTCGTTTCGATAATCCATATTCGAATAAAAATACCAAATTAAGCTTGTCTAAACAGGTAAAAGATTCAGGAGATACATTAATAAAAAATTAAATATAATACAAGAAATATATTTATTGTTGCCCGAGAAACAGTTTTCATGTTATTAAAACCTCATCATTGAATTACAACACGAAAAAAGTATTTTCTTTCGTGATTTCTGTAATAAGCATTCGACAAAAACAATCTAAATTCGAATGTAATTTAAGATACATTCTTTGAAATTATGCTTAAGTTTTTAAGAAAAAAATATTCATACAAAAAAAACTTTTTAGAATAAGTGTTAATATACAAAAGCATTTTTTTATAAACGCAAATAGAGAAAAGTTGAGGGAAATTAAATTTTAGATTTGTTCCTTTAAATTTTACTTTTTTTTATTTATATGCATATATACTGTAATTATAAGCTTTAATTTCTTTTAATAGTAAGATCTTACTTTCTTTCAAAAATATTACAATATGGGAAAAATTACATCCTAAAGATGCCATAATTAGATACCTACATCAAGGTTTCGAAAATATCTTCCCATAATTACCAAAAACAACCACATCAATTGAAAAACAAAGTTCACTGCAAAACTTTTGATAACGCACGTTTCAAGTTATGTTATCTTAAATTCTAGCGTACAAATTAAAAAAAGAAAAATGATTAAAAAAAAGAATCCACAGCTATCTAAGTAACCTAATGATGCCAAAGTTGGTGCACTAATTTTCACACAGTTGCAACCGCGTCCCAATACCCATACTCGTCACCTCTAGCACACGACGATCATTATGGACTCCGAGTTGGGGGAGGGAAAAAAAAAAGAAGAAAAATGGAACAAAAAATGCAAATAAAGATATGGAGTGCGGTAAAAAAAAGTGCTCTCCGACTTTTACCAAACTTTTTTTAATGAGCGCGAGGTTTTTGCTCATAAACTTTAAATGAGGATTCCGTCATTAGCAGTGCGCTGTTCTTCAAAAACTCGTACTTTTCGGCCCAAGGCTAATTTGAATACCAACATTTTTAAATTAAAATACAGTGAAAGTTTGAAACATTTTGCCAGAAAAAGCAAGACGTACTATACTTTTTTTCAAACAGGAAAGTTACTCTACTCATGTATTTAAATAGAGGTTGCCACATAGTATTTTTTAAGTTGTGCGTACTTTTTTTTTCAATTTCCTGAAGGAAGAATTATAAATATTAGGATATCTTAGATTTATACAAATTAAACAGCATGTTTTAAAAAATTCAACTTTAATTCTAAGTAGCAGGATAATGTTTTGGCTTCATCAAACTCTTGCATTTGTTTTGGATCTTAATGACTTTCCATTCCGTTGTCCGTAACAATTTTTAGATCGCACAATTTATTACACTAGTATTCCTACCCAGGGGGGGGGGGGCATCTCGAAATGAGGATGAGATGCTTCCGGTATGGTGGTTGGATCTCGCCAACCCGGTGGGTATGATAAAAGGTGGGGGTTTCTGGACCTCCCCTCGACGATGGGACGTACTCCCAATGGGGAGGGTTGTACCGTGGCCGCTGATGGTCTTTAGAACTCAACCATAGTTCCCGCCAGTGTTGCTGTAGCGGCGGTCCAGTCATTCAGTTTTGCGTGGTTAATCCGTGTGCCTTAGAAGCGGGTCGGAGGTTATGGATAGGACTTACACCAGTATTGCAGACGGTATTAATTCGTCTGTGAACTGTTGCATCTCTAGAAATTATTTTTAAAACCGGATTTTTACTCATTATTAATTTATCGTATACGTGGTGAAGAGAAGATGCAGTAACCGTCAAAAATCTCAAATTCGAATATTCGACAAATCTGTAAGTTTCAGACTTTCCCGATATCGAAAACCCCATTTTTGTAAAGTATTCATCTGTTTGCCTGTGACAAAAATAACTCAAAAAACGGTTTTATCTCGACGTTGAAATTGGTAGTTGTTATAGGTGTTAAATCTAATATACATTTTTTTTAAATCAAATTTTGAGTAAAATCTGTTCACAAGTTCGTCTGCCCGAATATAAGTCATCGCAATAATAATATAAAATTATATAAAATTCATTATACAGATTTAGCATCTATATAGTTGACATCTGTCAAATTTCAATCTAAATCCAACAATGGATTGGCTGTCAAGCCGTTTGTACTGTCAAGAACATGTAAACGCGTTGATCGAAAATGCAATTGTTTAAAAGTATCAAATTTGGCATGATTTTTCCCCCTTCTATTTTGATCTGAAATGAGTTTTGTCATTACAAGTAGTACTATAAGCTTTCTTCAATTGAAAAGGAATGTTCAAATAAAATTTAGATAAACTTTCTTGGGTAATATTATAAATTTTAGAGAAAAATATCTCCCCATGAAATAATATTGAACATAACCGGATCTTTCTCATGATATCTTTCATCATCACTGTACCACAAGGCTTAAACTTCTCAATAAATATTGTAATGACTGAATGGCTACCGATCAAATAAGAGAGTGGAATTTCGGGCAATTCATTTACAGCCCCATGTATTTACAGACGAACAATGTGCTCTAATCTAGGTTAAATATTCGTTATTTACACAATATTTGTAGGTTGAAGGTCTATCGCGAAAACAGTTCAGGGAAAAAGTCCTCAATTAACTCCAAGAAAAACACCACAAAACTCTAAAAGGGTGTTTGCCAGAATCGCTACCAGGATGAAGCATTGGATTCGCAGTGCGCAATCCAGGATCTGTCTGTTCTTCCAATATTAATCGATACTTTATTGCTGTCCGAAGTCCGCCTCCTGAATTTCCATTCACCCACGTCAGCTTTTCATCGGCCAATCGCCCATCAAAATTTTAACTTATTTGTAACGCCACGTGACGTGGGATCAGGCCATTAATGACGCATCCTAGCAATAGACTGCTCTGGAACACGTGTCAGAGATATTTCTTCTCAGAGGGACCACCCGGCATCCAACTGCTGGACACCTTTCGTTTGAAGAAGCGACAGGTATCATCTCCACAATGAGCTTCACTTGTGATCTAATGACCAGGTGCTAACAATAGGAGATAAGGAGATTTACCAACTCTAAACCTGGCGGTTTTTAATGATGGAGGGCGTGTTTACAGATAACAGCTGTCGGGAAACGCCGCTAATCATGAATGGGACAGGGGAACGTTACAATATTAAATATTAATTTACAAAAATATTATTGTAATTTTATTATAAAAATTATAAGCAAAAATTGATTGTTGTATATGCCGATTTGAGAAAATTTTGAAAAAAGATTTCAATGATAATAAAGATTTTTATTTGTACCCTATCTGATTATATACAGTGACCACGGCATTTGGTGAGGCTCCAAGATATTATTTCAGATCAAAATTATTGATGAATTAATTAATGATTAAGTAAAACTCTTAATTATTCGTGTTTTAATTAATTTCACAGAAGTATGATAATTACTTCTCATACATAAATTGCCGATTTTTCAAGTTAAATATTAAATCCATTTTGAATCATATTTTGCAAGTGAATATAAAGCTCCTTTTCCATTATTTACGGATTTCCCAAGATAGTTTACACAGCATGAATTGAAGATAGGACACGTTTTTTACCTAAATTAATTATTAATCACTAATTAATTTCTCACTCATGTTAACTTTAGTACCAAATTTTGGGAAATGTTGGAAAGTTTTGAATAATTTTATTCTGACAAAGTATTACCAAGCCTCCAATTGGAAATCATGAAACGAAATGATCTGGATTTAAATAACTGTTGTAATGAATATTATATATGGAATGGATGTTCAAAGGAAAAGGTATGAAACGTTGTAACTGTTAATATTTTTGCTTATTGCGTTATGGGAGAATGTAGCGAGACATCTAGAAGTGCGATTGGAGTCTCCAGCGTAGATCAGAGATTGCACGAGTGCAGGAGGGAGGCTGATATAAAGAAAATCGTCGAATTGACGCTACCAGTTGAATTCCTCGAACTCAGAAGAACCAAGAAAAAAACCGATGTGTATTGTGAGACATTCCGAAGACTAAGCAGGCCCATCAATAACAAAAGATCCGGGCTACTCACGGAGTGCGTGGTTCTGCTCCATGATAAACACGTCTACATGTCTCCAATCACATATGCGGAACTGACCAAGTTCAAGTGGGAGCAGCTCGATTACTCGCCCTATAGCTTGGACATGTCGACCTGTTCATGTGCTTGGTCAACTGAAAAAACAACTTTAATCGAAGTTCTCGGATAGCGAATTCAAGGACGCCACGAAGAACTAGGTCTCATTATGGTCACAAGAATTTTGGGAACAAGGAATCCTTCGGCTCTTTAATCAATGGCATCGTAATGCTCGGGCCTATGGTGTATACTTTGAATAAAGTCTTCATTTATAGCTATAGCGTCGTTTCGTACATTTTCATCTGAACGCCCATTGCAAAAATTCTAGATAGCAATCATAAGATATAAATATTGATTATTCTTTTTTTGTAAGTAAAATATTAATTTAATCTCCACCCAACGCAACTTCGTCAAAGTTTTTTTAAAGGCATTTTACTAATCATTTCCTATAATTTTGAAAATTTCAATAATAATAATAAAAACTGGATAAGGTTTCAAATGTAACAGTTAATTAATTTCATCCTTCGTTATTTATTTTATTTTTTCCTCCAAACCTTGTTTCAGTAATTGCTACACTCAAGATGAATAATCGTCACTTTCTCCGGTTTTTATCTAGTACAATCAGAACATGCTGGCTGAATGCCAAATGGTTATTCCTGTTTTTAACAATTACTGTTAATTGGCAATTATAACTGCTTATTATTTTGGATTTGAAGATTCACGGATGTAAAAACTGCTTAGAAATGTGACATTTTCTTTTTTCTTCAACATTAACCTTCATTCTGTAGAAATATTTTTTTGCGCGAGTAATTCGATACAATCCCTTTCTCTCTCTCTTTTAGAAAAATATCACAGAAATACTGGTCAAACGATCTAACAGTGTCTATCTGAATAAATTAATTACTCATTTAAAGAAATAATTAATTTAAGAATAATTCTTCATCGAATTTTCATGCAATTTAAATGCATTTAGTAATAATTATTATAAAAAAAAAATTTAATCATACGTCTGATACGATAAATAGGCAAAAAAGTGTTTTAATCATGTGAGAACATGATGATGTTTTGATTTGGGTTTTCTAAAGGCGGGAGTTCTGAAGCTGGAATATGCACTAGCAGAAAATCGGCTGGTTGTCGGTTTTGAGCCACCGACTTTTCGCTTTAAGGGCTATTAGAAAAAAAAATAAAGAAGGTTGTATTATTTGGTGGCTTATCGTCAACAAGATATTACAACTTAGTGCAAAATTTCCGCCATCTACCCGATTCTTCTGTCTGGCCAATAAAGGGCAGGGTAGTAAGAAGTTATCCCCAAAGAAGCAGAAAAAAAGGAAATGGGAAGAAATGCGAAATAGTAGGGAGATTTATCGAGAGTTATGAATAATTTTCAATTCTTTTAACGGACAGAAAAAGTTTTGTAACCTCAAACGATTTTGATATGAAGAGGGGGGGGAGACATCACTTTTCTAAAGTTGATGTTTGCTCAATGATCATGTTGTCATTCCAAGCCAGTTAAAAGCAGATTTTTTGCAAATATATATATATATATATATATATTCATTAAAATAAATAATAGCATTGTTTTCTAAATATCGACGAATGCATAATCTGATAGTCATGTGATTGTTTAAAACCGGTTTAAACTGGTTTTACAAGAAAAAAATTCTTGCCTCAAAAGAAATTTTAGAACTCAATTGATTTTCAGATGGTCAAAAAGCAGCGCTTTTCCAAATTTTGGTGATTGCGAAATATGAGTCAAGTGAGAACATATCTTGCAGCTGGATTGATACCATGTGACTTAAAAAAATAATTTTCTTCCATGATAACTTGAAATTTGCGATTGAATCTTTGAACGACCGTTTTGGTGAAGATGTTGCTCATATGGAATATTGGTTTCCTGCTCGTAAAACATTAATATGCACACCATTCAATGAAATTTCAACTTAGTTGGCTGATAAGATTGAAAAATATGAATTTTATATAATCAGTCCATTACAAACTACTTATGACATTAATTTGCTATTAATAATAACCAGCGTATGAGAAAAATCATTTAGTCACTTTTACTGATTATTATTATTAAATGAGAAAGTTAAAATAGTGTAAATGAGTATAAATGCCAAAAATTTTTTAACATTGTAAAAAATTACAGGATTTAATAATTTAATGTTATAATGCAATTAGTTTGGATTTTATCATAATACTAAAACCATTACCGCAGATTCTGCGAAAACACTTAACAAATTATGGAAATAGCGAAAAACTATATAGAAATAATACCATTAAAATAGCACTTTTTAAATAAATAAAAAAAATTCAGACAGAGTAAAAATAACTTCTGAGAGATAATATTTTCAAAAAATATGTCTGAAAAAAACTAGCTTTATTTTTAATTAATGAATTGTAACTAACATTTAGGCATTTGGGAACTCTAGCTAATGGATTTCTTTTAGAGTTGAAGAGAATGTACTCGAAATTTCAACAACATCGGCCAAAAATTGTAAGTTTGTATAAAATAGAGAAAAGCATTCAACTCTGTGCCTATAATTTAGTATTTTCCATAGCGAATGTTTAATAGAAATACAATGTATACACATTTAATCTTCCATTAACAGGGTTAATTTATTCCATGTCTCAACTAGGTGTGGGTAAAACACTGCTTGTTATACTTAGATCAAGGTTTAGTTTAGTTATATTAATGTCGCGTTTTAAAACAGCCCTAAAGCTATAATGGGATGGATCTCTTAAGATTTGAGCCGCTGTCAGATGAGAAAGACGAAACCTGAACTGGTGATTTCCATCACCAAACTTTCACGCCACGCGAATGAGAGGGAGTTCGGCACTTTATTTAACGGATTTATCGTGAACCAGATCCCTTTACATCACGATTCTTCGGTGAAATCGAGTCTCAAACCGAAAACCCTCCGGTTCCGAAGCCAAGACCATACCACCAAACTGTAATTTTCATTTATAGCTTTCGCTAGTAGTTTAGCAAGAGTACATAACAGACAGGGTATATATTATTTTTTCTCTCATTTATCCTATTTGATTCTAAATGTGGTTTATCCCCACTAATATTTTGCTTCGGCCGTTAAGATTGATGCTTAGTATAATTAAATGTCTTGCACTATGAATCGCTGTGCCATTACAATGGAACGAAGTAATATAAAATAGCGTGATGCTATTTTAAATCATAATACAAGAGACAGAGTTACATCGACTTCTTCCAAAGCGGAAAGTTTATTATATTAACTACAGTATAGGTTAGAAAAATGCAACTTGTGCTGTTTAGAAATCAATTTACAGAAGCCCGTGTTAGATCGACTTTGTGCACAATGTAATGATGCTAATATTTCGTGCTTAACATGAAAACTCTTTCGTGATTGTGTTTTTAGTGCTGATCTTCCATGTTACCTTTTCCGTGTTATGCATAAGACATAAAACTTTAATTTATAATAGTGTGTTATAAATTATGATATCGTGGCTTAAATAATGCTTAGTTGCTTATATATTTAGCCTAAATTAATTAAAGTAAACTAAAATAAAAATTAGAATTAATTTTTATCAAAAATTTAATTCTAGAATGTGAAATTACTATTAGCTAACTTTTTCATGCAATAACCTAAAATTCTTCATTACATGCATTTTCTATATCAAATATGCACGGTTTTAAATGTTCATTTATTTTTGACCTTCCAAAAAACACTCTTGTTAACGTGTTTCAGATGTTTATATAATTTTATTTGCTTTCATAAAAAAATAGAAGAAATTAAGTGTCGAGTAAAGAGTAACAAGAAAAATTTCTTGCCAAATGTCTTCAACTTTATACACGCCAATTTATAATATCTATCCAAATTTATAGCTGTACGATAAAATGGTTGGCAATATATTATTGTTTATTTTATAAATAGCAATTCCTAAGAAAGAAAAGGGAGATAAAGAGGAAGGGAAAGCACACCTTTTCGTTTTCTCATCAAATCCGCAAAGAAGCAACAGCAAGTGATGAAACAGACTTACCTAAAAAAAAGACAAATTATATTTAAATATATATTATGTTAATTCTATACGATATTTAAATTAAAAAACATACACAGATAAATAAGGCATGAACATCAATAAAAAATACAGTTTCAGATTTATATTCATAGTTATAAATATTCAAAACAATTCTCATGCTACATACACACACACTAATGTTCATGGTGATGTTCTTTGCTTTAGACAATTACTGCATTTTATTAGGTGCCTTTTTATTATATAATTAACTATCAAAAGGTCGTGCAAAAAAATTTCAACAAAAACCTACTTTAATCGATTGTTTTCATGACTTAACTTGATGTTCAGAATAATAAAATATGTAACGACAGATTTTAAGTAGGAAAGGAATATTAAAACATACAGAAAGATCACGTTCTAATAGCAATCATTTTTTGTTGTTGAATATAACGTTATTTGGTCTAATATATTAAGGTACTCTCATCATAATGGCACTATCATCAGCTTCCAAGCGGCTTTGTAGAGAAATTGGCACTGTGACTTGGTATTTGAGCCACAATCAGTTAGTTTTTAGATTAGTTAATCATATTAACGCCCCGTTGTAAAGCAGCATTAAGGCTATTTTGGAACGTACTTCATAATTTTGAACCATGATCACATGACGAGGGTAACACTTGAGTTAGCACCCACCCACCCGCAGAAGATGCACACACCGCCAGAAAGATGCTTGGCTCGAATGGATTTAAGGTGCAACAGACCCCTTTACACCACGGGGTAATCGGGTTTCAACCCTGAAATCCTACGGCTCAAGAGAAGACACCTTACCACCAGGCCACCACTGCCTTGCGCCACATTCGAACTCTACTGTCAATTCTAACCAATTAAAATCGTGTCTCATGTGAGCAAGCCACGGTTTTTCAGTTGTATAAGGTCGTCCAACCACTATGCCACAAATGCAGAAGAGGAGTAGTTGTTGGTGGTAAATTGTTGTTAGTCACCAATTGAAATCGTGACTTATATGAGCAAGCCGCGGTTTTTCAGTTGTCTAACGGTCCAACCACTATCTCAAAATCCAGAAGGTGCGTTGTTGTTGGTAAAGGACACGAGTCTTTCTATTGCTATAGCCCATTAAAGCAGGAATTTCATAACGTCCGAAAGTAACAATAACAATTCTGCGCTGGGCTCAGTCTTTAAGTGCAGACGGTCGGTCACTGCGTTGCTCATGATGGGAGGCCATGCGGAAGGTTATTGTTAAGCTTCAATTGTCCCTACTAAATTAATAATTCGTATCTTCTGCATATTTTAAAGCTAACATTACTATTGAAAGAAGAAGAGATGAATTAAGGAGGGAAAAAAGGATTTTCATAGTAAGTGAAATGACCGTGGAATTCCTTTATTTTCCAGTAGTTGATTACAGATATCGCTGAAGAAGACGACCTTAACCAGAACTAGAGCTCCAAACCTTTTTTAACTACAGACGCACAAATCATTAAATTACAAATAAGGCTCTCTTTGGAATTTAAATTAATTTCAAACTACAGTAGATATCTTAAATTAGAAGTCCATGATCTGTAACAATAATAGATAGAATACTTTTACATGTATCTAAAAATCAAGCGACAAAAGTTATTTTGACATTAAAATATTTGAAAAATTCAATTAATATTCGTAGAATTTTAGGCAGAAACTTAACTCAATATATTAATTCGTTATCTATGCATTTAAGTCCTTTGGCGCAATGTATTGTTTTAATCATTTAAAAAATAAAACATCTTATGTATTAACAAACTATAAATGTTAAGCTTGTAGGTAGTGGCTTCAATTGTATGAAATTTCCAACAAGAAACACCAGCTTCATTTTCTTTATACAAACATATACAATGACTTCCAAGGCAGATAATAGAATATGCTTTGAATAAACGGTGAAAAGCTTTACAGGCAATTCCAAAAATATTATATCCAGCGCCATCTAAGAGATAGGGTTTGCTTTCTACACAAAAGGGTCGAAATCCAACAAAGAGAAGTTAATCCACACAAGAGTTTTATCTAAATGGTTAAACTAGGCATTAAACAAAGAGATAGCCATCACGAACCTCCTTTGTCGCCTTTGCAAAGTAAAGTTTTCTCCTCATTTCTGCCTCTGGCTTAATGTTTATTGTCTGGTTAACTCGACGCACAATCACTTTAATGAGTTCAGGTATTCCCGCCATGCAGTCGAAATAGCTTCGTTTTCTCTCACGAGGAATTTTTACTTGGGAAACGCAAAGAGATTGTTTTGTTAAAAGAGTTTAGTTGAGAATTATAGGAATGGAAAGCGTTCTTGTTATTTTTATAAGTAAAAAGACAAGGTAATTCAGCGTTGCAGGGTCTATCTTAGAATGGTTGGAATGATTAAACCGAATCAAGCTTAATTTCCAAAAGGTCCCTTGAGAATTTCATCTAAATATCTCAATTGGCCTGACGAATTTTTTAAACCATTATTCCCTCTGTGTATCGTATCATTTTAATGATCTAGTCGTGGTAAATGGAGACATGAAAGAAATATTTTCAATCCGATATTAATTCAGTTGGTTAGAAAGTGTAAATATTGCACTGAAGAATGATGTTATTTTTTTACTCATCATGACGTTTGACTTGAAAGCTCGATAAGGTCTACCTCTTGACTTCCATCTATCAGTTCGAGCGTAAGACTTTAAAAACCGCTGGAGATAACCATATCAATGAAAAGCTTTCAAATACAAACAGAAATGGACAGTAATAACAAATATACATAAAGTATATAATAAATTAGTAAGTAATGACATTTTGCAGTAAATGGATATAAGTTTAAAATTATATAAAGAAGTTGAATATAATATTGAGAATAAAATTACAACGGTCAATGGCGTTAGAAGATACAGTACATTGTATAATAATGACAAACAACAGAAGATAAATATACGAAATCAAATCAGTTAAGAAAAGGAAGAAATATTGATATAACCACATTAATATTTTATATCTAATAGCGTCTTTACTAAAACCAACAATATAGTATCTATATAAACCTTGCTCTCATAGATAATGCACTCCTTTTTGATCAATACTTTCAATTATCTTAGTTTGCAGTAAGTACTTTACCAAATGATGCCCAATATTAAATCGCTGATATTCAGTAATTGCCAATAACATGGATTAAGAAAATGGAATCGTGAAGATTATGGGGCGATTTTGATACAAACAAGAACTAAAGGTACTTTCAGTTATACGGGTGCAATGAAAAAGTCGCCAAATAATCGTTAGTCGGGAAATGTGAAAAAGCCTCCGAAATTGCAAAACCACGTCAAATTTCACGTTCAATTTCGTCAAGTTCACGACATTCTCTTGGCGACTTCGTTCATGTTTTGTTCATATTGGCGATATTTGTTATGCTATTCACTTCGCTTGGCGCCTAGAATCGTGTTTGGCTTACATTGGCGATATCTTGCGTAAGTGTAACAGAAAAGTACTGAACTAACTATAAAATGGTACATAAGTATAATTTAATCACATTATGATAGTCTTGGCAACTGGATCTAAAAATCACAAGTTCGCTGCTCGATTCAAAAAAGGATCCATCATTCAGAGTACATTGAGGATCAAACGTCCTTAGGATGGTAGGGAAATTTGCACAATTGTAGCCAACTTTATTGATGAATCTGAATAGGATTCGAAATTCCAAGATTGGTCTCAACTTAACCCCCATTTTCAAATAAGACTTCAGATGTTCGTTAATGTTCTCTCATACATTTTTGAGAAGAAATATTTTGCAAGAAAAATCAAATAAAAATTGTTACGAACAACTTGCGTCTTTTAGTCTAGTTTGAAAATAAAAGCAGCGTATTTTCAAACTAGAGTTTTCCAGAATTCAGAACTTTTACAAGAAATTAAACACTAGAAACCTAATTAGAGACAGTACATTATTCTTATGTTTTAAGAATTTATTTCAGACAATCCCCAGCTGATTAATGAGGCACATATTTTTCAGAAATAAATTAGTCGTCTTATGAAATAGATTTAACAATCCTATTATTCATAATTTAGATGGGTTATAAATACTTGAAATATCACGTAGCGTTTAATAGAAGAAATAATTTATTTACAAGAATATTTAAAATCCTCTTCATGTAAAAATTATAAAAATATATTAAATAAAACAATAAAACTATATTAAATTTTACTATAATATCTTTATACAAAGCAAAAATAACCAAATTTTAGCAACAAAAATACTTTTTTGTTTCACTTTTTCAAAAGTTTCTTTTTTTTTTTTTCATATAATTTAACTGTCGCGTTTCTATAGTGAGTTATAAAAATTTAATAACCAAATATCCAAATCTCATTAAAGAATGATTTAATTTGAAAATATTACAGATTTAGTTGATGTTTAAGAAAATTACGACTTTTTTCCGACCCCATATTTTAATTCCTGTCAATATCAATTTTTTTTATTCATCTGAAATTCTTTTTTAAAAAATAAACATATATTAGATAATTAATTATTCTAAAGTTTTCAAATGATGCAAATTTTTTTCTGTAATCAAGTATTCCATCATATTTTTTATGTTTTTAAGACACACACACGCTCTCAACAGACCATTTTAAAACAAAGACTTTTTTTCCTTTCAACTTATCTTTAAAACAAAGACTTTTTTTCCTTTCAACTTATGAATATCTTTTTTAAAAATAATTTTTCTAAATGCTGCTTCAAATTCATTGAAAAGCATAAAAGTCAGAATTACAAAGATGTAAAATCAGGTAATTATAAACACAAAAAAAATGTGGAACAAGTAACAAATGCTCGAAAAAAATTGCTCTCCAAATGAGCAGAGGAAAAAAAATCTGTAACAAACATCAGGAATATAATTAATTTCCCCCGTCTATTGTTCTACGAGTGCAGGAAAAGTGCTTAAACATTTTTCCATAACTGCAAAAGCCGGAGATCCGGAAAAAAAGAAAAGGCATCCTCTTATTAAAACTTTTTCCGTTTGAGCTGAAACATTGAGATTCAAAACAATTTCGCGTGCAAAATCTTACAACTCCAGCAGCAAAATTCATAAGAAATAATAAGGAGGAGAGATGGGAAAACTTTTATTTCATCGTGTAAACAATTAACGGGGCCCGTTTTCCCCCTCTAAGTCCCCCCTCTTTTTTTCCAGCAACTGCGCATTTAATGGAGTAAAAATAAATACTTTAAAATATGAAAAGATAATGACATACTAAAAGGCTAGAAGTCACGGAAATATACAAAGATATAAAGCTCAATGAAACTATTCTAATTAAATAATAACATCCTGAAAACGAACTTGGAATAATATTTTCTGTTTAATCCCTAATTTTGCAAATTCAACTTGTTACAGTGTGACGTATAGCTGAATTCATAGCCAATACCTTGTAATATAAATTTTTTCAATCTAAGGAAGACTGAATTTCACTCTTCAGTTTTTACAAAAAACAGGTTTGTTTTGAAAAAAAAAAATAGATACAAATCCTATATTGATTACATATGAATATTTTTCAATCTTACCTACTTATAAATCTGCCATTTAAACAAAATCATGAATGCAGTTATTTTATGTTATTCGAAACTGTTCTTAATTCATGTTATTAATTTCAGAGCTTACCTTCGATGATACACTCAGTTTTACAATGGGAAAATCGGTTCCAAGTAGGCGTTGTATGACATCATTAGCATGAGAAAAAATAGAAAATTCTAAAGATTTTTTTTTTTTAATTTATGCCTCTGCGTGTAAAATCATGCTTTTCCAGTAAAAACCCTTATATAGATAACCTTAAAAAACAGAACCTCTTCTATACATAAAACCTAATTCGAATCATTAAATCAATTTCCGAGATACAAATTATCTCGCCTACATTTGGGACAATACTCGGATTACCCACAAATACCTACTTTTCGGAGAAAGAGCACCTATGTGTTCTTCCTGCCACACCGAATTGACAGTTAGTCATATTTTGATCGAATGCCCAGTTTTTGATTCCCATCGTCACCATTTTTTTCACTCATCAAGTGCAACTCTCCCAGAACTGCTGGGAAAGAATTATCATCCAAACATCTTTCAATTTTTACTCGCTATACACCTTTTACCATATAATTAAATTAAACCATTTCCATCTTGTTTATTTTATAATTCAAAGATGCAATTTTTTGTCTTCGTCTGTTTTAGCTTTTTTACATTAAATTTTACATGAAAATATAGTTCTATACGAAGCCTCAAACATTAAAAATGTTTTACCTTTTACCATAAGAATGACGCAGTATGGCCAAGAATGGCCCTTGTGTCTAAAAACCCCAAAATAACCAACCAACCAACCGAGATACAATATTACATTGTTTGTGTGTGCGTGTAGATTTCATATTTTGAAAGTAGATTGCGGATTCGAAGACATTAAAGACTTTTGATGCTTTTATGTCGCTTTATTTTCTCACAAAGAAGCAAGCATGTTTATGTACAGCAGCAGCGACGATCATACACACGACACAGAACGACAGACAGAGAAAATG
Organism: Argiope trifasciata; assembly: GCA_026543055.1. Taxonomy (NCBI): domain Eukaryota; kingdom Metazoa; phylum Arthropoda; class Arachnida; order Araneae; family Araneidae; genus Argiope; species Argiope trifasciata. The sequence continues at coordinate 4,613,189 of JAPMOQ010005572.1, forward strand.
AGAAAAAGCTCTCGAACACATAATCCAGCGACTTAAATAGCTTTATTTTGAAAGGGGAAATCTAGTTAACAGTGCTTATAGACTATTAAGCTCCTTATATGGATTTCTTAACATGTGATTCTCAAAGCAGGGGAAGCACAGGGATTCCTTTTATAAAATTATTTCTTTAGGTCAGCAACTTTTCACACCGTGGGAACCGTTGTCTAAACAACTCTACAAAGCATTTTTTTTTAATTAACTAAGTAGATAGGGTGGAATCGGATCAGGAAGTAAAAGAATATTTTTAGAATGAAATTAATATGGGTTATAAATTAAGATAAAAGTTTAGAAATTAACGGATTTAAATTAAATGTTAAAATATCATTATAATTATATTATAAATTTATATAAAGAATTGCTCGTTTACATTTCTAAGATATTGATAATGCTTTAAAAATTATTTTAAAGATGAAACTTCTAAGATGGGAATCTCAAAATTTTATATTTTATATACGATATCTTAAAACAAAAATATTGGAAATATCTAAAACAAAACATTGCCATAAAAATTATTGTTAATAAAAATCAATATTTTTCTCATCAACCATTTTAATATTATACTTTTTTTTTTCTTTTATGAAGTAAATCTTTTCAAGTTTTTAAAAATTGTATTGCCTACATTTTTAAAAAAAAATATTCTTAATCGTTTTCTCCATTTTGTTTTAATTCTTCTTTGCTCCAATAATTGGTAAAATCGTTTTGATAATAATTTTAAAAATTTCTTCGTTCAACCAAATATTATTTTTTTATTGACAATTTTTTTTTCATAAAAGATCCTATTTTTGATGTCAGATATTGCTTGTTAACATTATCATCATCAAATTAATCGATATTTTATTTTACAAATCCATGTTCAACCTCTTTATCTAACGATCATTTATTCGGGCTATTAAGTTATTACAATTTTTTTACAATCAATAACAACAGTTTCTAATTTTATTCGTATGTTATACATTCAATAAGCCTGAGAAACAAGAGCACTTTATGCAATAAATATCAATAAGTATTTGATTCAGGAAATATACAACTTATTTGAGAATACAAAATGATTTTACAAAATGTCAGATCTTTCCACGATATCGGTTAGATATTAGAGTTAAAAATAGTTTGCTGGAGTTAATATTAAAAAAAGAAAAGAAAAAAATTCACTTTTATTATTGTTGAAAGGAATATTCTTTTACAATCTCTTTTATTCAGAATATTCTTTTATATTCTCTGTTCGATTCTCTTATATTATATATAAAAGAATAATTATTCTTTTATCTTAATTTTTGAATATTTTAAAATGGCTGATTATCTTTATGAATTATTTGACTATTTAATGGAAAAAAAATATTATTTATTGTTTATCAAATCCAATTTATTATCCATTATTTATGAAAATTTCATTCAAATAAAGCATGTAATTATCTCAGAATATATTTTTTAAAAGTAGCAATATTAATATCAAAAAGAAATTTTAATGTGAAAGTTAATTTCCATTTTAAATCAACGCCGTTCAATATTCCACTTTAATTCATTAATTGAAAAGAGCCTGAATACACACATTACGGATTTTTTTAAAAAAAATTCCAGCCTTCATTCCTTCACCCTTGCCAACTTTTCTTCTCTTTGAGTCAAATTAAGTGATTTGGAAATTCCCTTCAATGAGAAATTAATGTTGACGACTCCATTTCCAACCATTAAAAAAAAAATACAGAAAAGAAAGAAAGGAAAAGCGGAAACCAAAATTCTTAAGAAAGAACATAAAAGAAAGAAAAAAAATCATAGAAACATTCCGATATTTTATTAATTGGTTTAAACGGTCCATCAGAAAGAAACAGAACGTAATTTTCTTACTATATGACGTACAGAAAACTGATTCGCATACAACCATTACCAGAAAAAAAAAATGGCGATTCTGATTTTTTTCCGTTCAAGCAAGACAAAACGATACAAGAATTAAAGTAAAAAAAAAGAGAGAAATGGAATTTCGTTAGTTCTAATTAGAACCTCAGCGTGTTCGAAAATGATAAGCCTTATAGGCATTTATTTTAAAGATGCAGGTAAATAATTAATTGAAGCAAAAGTTCTGTAGGTTTTTTTAAACCGAAAATCTCCTGTTGTGTAATTAAGAACTAGGAGATTTTCTTTAATTTTATTCTTTACATAGGTTCATTTACCTGATTTAAGGTCCCATTTTTTTCTTTTATTGGTCGTTTTGTTTATTTTATTTTATTTAGTTTTTTTAATGAAAATACAAAGGAAGTACACATATACAAATCCGGAATAGCCTAATCTGGTATTTTAACAGTAATGGTTTCTAAATGATGGATGCTATTCTTTGGCAGCATTCTTTCTCCCTTCTTTCAAATTTTTTTAATTGTAGTTTTAGAATTTATCTCACAACAATTTAGAATAATAATTAATAACTTCTGTTTAAATTGGAATAAATAAACTTTAGAAGTCCAAGATATATACAACTGTATACAAAATACTGTGATCAAATATGTTTTTTAATAAAATGTCAAATTGAACAATTGTAATAAAAAAATAATCTCCGAGTAATTTTTTGTTGCCATTTTTTAATCTTTCATTATAATGAATTTCTTTCTAATACGCTTTTAAAGTTTTTCCTTCCAAACTTTCATTTGGAAAAGATTTTGTGTTAGTTAACTTCGCTAGAGCCTGAAGAACAAAATATATTAAAATAAACATTGCCTAAAAGAATTTAAAAAATTCCACTGTTTCATTTTTAAAAAGTATGATGGCAAATCTTTACTTGATCTTTAATTTGATGGATATCAGAAGAAAAATTTTAATTCAACAGTCCCCAGTAATATCCTCTTATAAAGTAGTACGACGTTTGAAAATAACATTACAAATTTTTTACAATAAAATGCTTCACAAACATTTATTCGTTGAGTTTTATTTTCATTAATATTATATATATCATATATTTTCATTATATTATTTATATTTTAATTTAATATGATTAATCTTATTATTAATAACTTGAAGATGTGTCCCACTAGACCAGGGGTCGGCAACCTGTGGCTCTTATGATGTAAAGCTGCGGTTCTCCAGTTCCATATCAAAAATAAATAATTTATGATCAAAACTCAACATCGCGATGCGATTGAAGCAATTATTGATAGGAATTACTTCAGTATTACTTCAAAAAACATGAAGGATAGATACGCTGAGAGATTCAAGCAATTCAAAACAAAATACTCTCGCGTTTATAGTGAATCTTCTCAACATAAATACAATAGAGATTGTGGTGGTTAGTTCATAAGCAGATAACAACTTCTGGACATGAGAGTACTCTTTTATCTAGCGTTTATGTTACACGGCTACGAACACAATGGCCCCGAGTTCGAACGTCAAGAATGCACATTGGAGACCCTGGTTCTGAACTAACAAAAATAACCTTCGTGACGCCATCTACCGGTAGCAAAAGTCATCATAACGCTTGGCGTTACAAAATCGTTCGTCGTCTGCAATAACGCTTGGTACGATAAAAAACGTTCATTGTCGGCGAAAAATACTTGGTGTTACGCGGCTATGAGCCCAATGGTCCCCAGTTCGAAAAGGTTGCGAGTTCACATCACGTCCGGGTCACCAATGTGAATTCTTGAGGTTCGCACTCAGGACCATTGGGTCCGTAGCCGTGTAACAACCGCTTGACAAAAGTATATACTCGTGTTTGGAAGTTGTTATCTGGCTTATGAGCTTACCACTACAATATCAACATTGGAAATCAGTCATTTAGAAGTGACGCTAGATCACTTCAAATGCAATTGCTAGATTTGAAAACAAAACAGTTGTAGAGTGGCAAGTTCACAGAACTCGCGAGCAAGTTGGAGGTACAGAAACGCATGCACATCACGCAGCACAAGCGGAAACTCTAAATGGAATTCGGTCACACTCTAAAAGAAATTGGAAAAAACGCATTGAGGCCCTCATATTCGATGAATAAAATAATCTTCCAGTATGTTGTAGTTAGATGAAGAAGTTGGCATATGGAATACAGATGATCTTCGGGCCGTCATAATCGTGTGAACAAGCATTCTCTTGCATGAATATAATACAAAAGTAAATTTAGAAGTCAACTAACAAATAAATATCTAGAGTCATGATTGTAACTTAAAACAACAAACTATAAGCCAGATTTAATGAAACTTTTAAAAGATGCAAAACCAATGCTCCCATTGATGCAACTATCTAAATTTATATTATTTTTATGTGGAAATATGGAATAAAGATTAATCCATAGTTAAAGCAGTTTTTTTTATATAAAAAATCAAATACATGTAAGCAACTACTACAATATTAAATTGAACATTTTTAGTAGCTCTTTAAAAACTGGGAAAGTTTGTAAGTTGTTGCTTCTGGCTCTTTCGTTTCAATAGGTTGACGACCTCTGCTCTAGACAGACTATTATTCTTATCAGCAATAGGTCAAATATAATTGACACTCATCAAATAGTAAAAATTGTTGTAGAAAATGCCATGCATATTGACCGAAAGAGTACTTATATAAAGAAATACACTTTACTTATTAAAGATATACACTTTTAAAAAAATGCAGTTTGCAGTTCAGATTGAATATAAATATGCATTTACAAAAACTTTGGTACCTTGATGTGATTATAAATTAGCAGATGTCAGCTAATTAAAATTCACTATCAAATAAACGATTACAAATGCCCCATAAAAAAGAATGTAATGAATTATGACAAGAATCTCAATCTAGTAACATGTTTACCAATTAGAATTTTCTCCATAAGTTTGCAAACAAAACTTTTACGAAAATCCAGAGTAAAACAAAGTATAAATATAACATTAAGTTAACAATTCCGTTTCTGTTTTTCATTATCGTAAACAAATGTTATCACCGTCTGACTCAATCGCTGGTTGCAAAAACATAAGTTGGCTAGTTGCCTAAAGAATGTAAGAGACATCGCAGATAAATTATATATTTTTAATAATGATCAGTCAAAGTGATTAATAACTTTATCAATTGACCTTTTATTAATAACCATAGAATTATAATAATCAATTAATTATTTGGGCGCAACATTATATATATATATATATAAATATAACCATGCCAAAACGAGACAAAAAATATATAGTTTAAAAACTATGAGATTCGGAACAACAAAAAAGAAATAATCGTTTATTTCATTAAAATTATCCTCAGACCATTAATTGATTGAAATTTATGTAAAACATGCAAATCCCCTTATTAAACAAATCATTTCGCCATCATTTATTAATTTTATGCCAAATTCTCCATAAAAAATTATTGCGAAAAAAAGATCTATTGAAAAGAAACAGTGAATGCAGAATGGCTTCAAAACAAATATGAGCAAAAGTGTTGCAAACATTCGTTCATTTTCATTTAAACATTGCTGTGGATATTTCTAGAATGTTAATTTACTTTCAGTAAAACGTAGAAAAGATAATTGTTTCATAGAATAAAAATATTGTCAGGAAAATTTATTTGTTGATAGAGTTTTGAAGATCAGGATGTTAGGGTAAGCAAGTGGATAGCAGATAGCAGTTAATGAACACAGTCGAATATTTCAAAAATAATATAATTATTTATTATGACTATTTACATCAAATAATGTATCGTAATATGCATATCCTTCTTTAAAATGAATATAGGGTTGCAAGTTTCAATTCTAAAATTTCAAAATCTATTTTATTAGTTCATGTGAAGAAAAAAAAAGATATAATTTATAACTTATATTGTCTAGTTTCATAACTGCTGATGCCGCATAATCTGGAGAAAACGCACACATACTTCTACCCTGGGACAAACAAAACTAAAATACCATGCCATTATCGTATTACTATTATGCCATTATGTTTTTGTTTCTAATGTCACTTGTCATTGACAAGCCCCTGACTAAAGAGCCATTGAGATTTAATTTGAATTGTCTCTTGTTTTTTTCAGTAGCGCCATCTAGGGTAAAAAGTACGACCTAGCTACACATGCGTCACGACTCTTTTTATGGGCCGAACTTCATTCACACATTTCCTTCACTCATCCACAGATCGTAATTTAGACTTGGATCAAAGAACGATCATCTCTGAACCAGTGTTCCCCCCCCCCCAAGTGATATTACTCTCAACATGGACGACTTTGTGAAAAAGACAGATTTATACGCGTACCAGTCATCACACAAGTGGAGACTCTTTGGCCAGCGGGGCTCGAACTCGCTACCTAAAGGATGCAGGTTCAACCCCCTACCAATCAGGCTATCTCGGCCTCACACTTTAAATAGTTAATATATATACCATATCTTATCCATGCAGCTTTCTTTTTTTTGTAGAACTGTGTTCTTTTGTAAAGGCAGGAGATGAGAGACAGACGGTCTTCATCTGAGTGGCTTTCATTCAAAACTTTGATTTTTTTTAAGTCTACACATTTGGTGTAAAAACACCTTTTTAAATTTCATTATACTAATTTAAAGCGCCTTTGAGTTATCATGTTCATGCTGAGACTGATGCGGCCGCAGTATCCGCAGTTGGTAGAGCGTCAGTCTCGTAACCGAAAGGTGCCGAGTTCTGTCCTCGTCTCGACCAAAGACCGCCGTGTTGGCTAATGGCAGTTGGGCACGTTAAATATGTCGTGACTGCAAAGACCTCCAAGTTCCCATAACAAATTGTACCTCTGGGGGTACTAAATCAGGTATGAGCCGGTCTTTGATTTGGATCGAAATTCTGATTAGAAGATGGATGAATGAGTGTATGAATGAGTTCGACCTCCCCCTAAAAAGGGTTGTGTCGTGTGTGCTCGAGCAAAGTCGTACTTTCACCTTAAGGTGCTCGTTAACAACGAAAGGCGCACACCTCAGCTTTATTCGAAAGAGCTCCGCTCATTCGGGCTTGGTATGACCAAGTGGTATTAGTCACCATCACCCATCGGAGAGACTAATTACAAAAATGTGTTTTCCGGATTCAAGAAATACTTAATTGCCGAGATTCGTCAAAGCCTCGAATTCAGATTTTTAGCCGATTAAATATCATTCTCTCTTTCTACATTTCGCATAAGAGAAAATAAAAAGTCCTTTTTATTTAAACAGGAAATTGTATTCAAATTCTTTTGTTATATAGGATGTCCATCCAATCACTTATGATTTCAAATTTTTGTAAAAAAAGTAATTACTCTAAGCGGTTATGTAGAAATTATTTCAAAACAAAGAACAGATGTTTTTAATTCATTTTGCGTCATTCATATGCTAGATGGAAATCATTAGTTGCACAAACTTCATCAAGTCAGTGTTATACTCTTCCTTTATAATAAAGCTCATTAATGATGGCAAAAACATTAATGATGGCAAAAACATCAATGATGTTCTAGTTTAGATCGTTAATGTCCAGTATCTTGCTGTGATATTCGATATCTTATAAAAGAATGTATAAATACAAAGCACATTGTATCTTTTCTTGGAAATTAATTTTTCAGTGTTTCATTAAATAGCCCACCATTTAAATGCAGCAAAACAAATACACAAACTTAATGCGATAGCAAATCGTAATGTGATAACAAAACATTTGAGTGTATAGATCAATTTGACTGATATGTCTTATCAGTTATCATTCTAGCAATTGTTTGAAATTATAAAGATGTATATAATAAATTGTTGGTATAATATGTTAACTGATTCATATGATTACTATAAAAACTTAATTTATATTAAAATTAATTGGTCACGTTCGTTATTGAAACCAAATTTTTAATAAATAATCTGAAATAAGGTGTTTTTTTGTGTTTTTTTTTGCTATTTTAGTTTATAAATATTTATAGCTTAGCAAACTACTCATATAATGATTTAAAAGAGAAAACATATATATAAATAAAATGTATAATTTATAAAGTATTTGGTTTTGAAAATTCCTCAGAAAAAAAAGCATCAACAAGATTTGTATTATCTAAGAACCACTAGAAAGATTAATTCGGCTCTGAATAGTTCAACCCACCCGCCCAAAATAGATGATTTTATCAGTATATATCCCTTGAAAGTATGATAATTTTTTTTTTCTTCATACATGTCCAAATTTACAAATTATATGCCAGCTAAAATAAATTTTCCCCCCATTCATGTCTAAAATTACAAATAGTACGCCGGTTTAAAATTTTTATGCAAGCATGTCTCAATTTACAAATAGTACGACGGCTAAAAATTTTTCTTCAAGCATGTCTCAACTTACAAATATTACGCCGGTTAAAAAATTTCTCTTCAAACATGTCTCAATTTACAAATAGTATGTTAGCTGAAATAATTTTTTTTCCTCCATGCATGTCTCAATTTACAAATATTAAGCAGATAAAATAAATTTATTTCTTCATGTATGTCTCAATTTATAAATAATTTATCAGCTTTAAAAAAAAAGATATTAAAAAAAGACGAATAGTAATAATAATTATTTTCCATTACTTCATTATTCAAGATAATTTATTTCTTAAGTGAACATTTTAGCTTCTTCAATGTGCGACAATACAATTACGTCGCATGCAAATAGTAACGTCCGACAAGGTGGTATTTCCAGTTGAAACATCAGAGCACCCCTCCTCCCCTCTTTTACGAGCACTTCAACTCACCCCAAGATGGTTTTTATCAGTATACCGTCCCGTGTCGCAACAAAGCTTGTTTTGACAGAGATACAGAATAAATCACTTCGACGACAGCTTAAGGTCAAACTTTTGTGTGGTCCAATTTATAAAGTCATTCACAGGTGGCCTCGGGCCTGGCAGACAGGGAATGAAAATCGAATAGCAGAAATCAAAGTTTCCAGGCACGGACCGAGATAACGATACTTTTACTTTTCGACTTTATCGTCCCCCTTCTTTCTCCTCGACGTTGACACTCCATTCGACCGCTTGTAATTGTTGTCTGTAATTTCTGGGCCATGAATTACAAGAGTAGCGAGCAGTGATTATTTCTGGGAGGGGCGGATCACAAAAGTGCTTCTTCGCTTTTTTTTTTGTTTGTTGATTGGTTTTGTTTTATTTTATTTTATTCCTCGCTCAGACATGTGCCTCCGAGCGTAAGAAATTACCGATGTGTACTTAACGGGTGTAGATTTGTGTACCAGTCGTCTGTCGATTCCAATTACGACATGGCGTTTCATTTGTTTAAACGGCGGACTCAAATGACCGGTTTTGAAAGTCACCGAGAAGTACTGATAAAGTCATTCTTGTTTCGTTTGCGTATCTAATGTAATTGTGTAATTGGTGTGATTAAATATTACTTTTTGGTTCAAGGTAATTCAAACACGATTTAAGATTCGTTAAAAATGCTGCTTGTTTGATATTTTAAACACTTATTAGATAGATCACTAGTTTTGTGTCAATTCTTTCGCTATTCTGCAGATGTCTTAGGTTATTAGATATAAAATAAAAATTTAGACTTTTAAAAAAATTAGCTCTAGCAATTACTTTATCATCCTACTTTTGAATAGCCGATCAATCCAGCTTGACATTATAACAAATTTTTATCTTATTCAGCATGTTAATAATTTATTTTAGCACGTTTTTTTTATTTTGATAAGTTTATGAATATATATATGAATGTATATAATAAATGAATCATTTTATATAGCTATAAATCATATTATAAATCATGAAAAAAATTATAACAGGAATAAGATTCTTAAAAAATTAACGGTAATTATTAGTTAACTAATTTAGTCACTGAGATAAAGCATTAATTATGATAAATGTTACCTGCATAATGAATTTCAAACAAATAAAGTATAAAATTTTATCATTTTAGAGCATGTGTCAAATGGAATATAACGTAGCCACTTTATAAAAGATAATATGTTGCTGTTGCTTAAATACCTTGAACATCAATTCAAACCAAAAGATCGGTGAAATAGGGGTACAGTAGTTTCTGAGGGTAAAGATCCCTGAGAGCCAGAAGGCAGAAGAAGATTTTATCATATATGAAGAAGCTATTCACACCCTCGCATAATCCCTTTTCACTGGGGAAGAGGGGGGCTGTTATTTCACATACCTCATAAATACCACAGAGTGAAGAACAACCATGCCCGAACCAGGAGTCCAACCCAGGATGCCCAAATCACGAGGAACGTGTGGAGCCCCTAAACCAGGACCCTAGCATAGATAATATTTCAATACACTGCAAATAGCCGAAGTAAATATTTATAATTTTAATACACATTAAATATTTCAATGTTACTGCATGTCCTTCAATTTAAGGACGTAAAGGTTTTCAATCAATGGTGATGGGAGAAAAAAGTGAATCGTAGATGTAATATTTTCTCAAAAAGACAAATCAAAAATAATTAACCACAGAAAAACATGGTCTCATTGATATTAGTTTATAGTTTAGTTTAACTAACATCCCATTAGAAAGCAACATTAGGCATATTTTAGGACGGACTTCACAATTTTGAACTGCGATTAGATGAGTACGACACTTGACCACCACCACCTAAACTACCTCATTATAACAATAGGAGGACGTTTGGCACAACGGACATGATCGAATTAAAGCTTTACAATGAAAGAATAAAATTGTACAAGCCCGGGTTATACGAAGAATAGCTTTCTTAGATCCAGTTTTTCATTTATGGGAGAAAAGATAAAAGTCAAAATAGGCACTAAAACAAATAGCTGATTGCACGTATTCTAATTCTAATACTACTAAAAGAATGTATCCAAAAAATTATTTAATAGGCTTATAATATTTTTTTAATCGGCTTGATTGTGTCTCCCTCCCCCTTTAGCCCAGAAACCCTAAGGAACCGTCCCTGTTTTATAGTGTGAAAATGTACACTTAAAATTGGGTAAAATATTTGAACCAGTTTTGCCTAATCACTCTGTCTCAAACTGGAAGTATCATTTTAAAAGGATAGGCATGAATTAAACAAGGTTTGGATCATTTGTTTTTCAATATAAGAAAGGAAAAATAATTTAGGATGTAAAGGCTTGATTTCAAATGTCTAACTAAAACTATTTATTACAAATAAACGGCAAACTTTATTTAGGAAGTATTGATCACGATTGTTACTCACAAAATTTTGTTAAAAAGAACGGGGGGGGGGGGGTGAGGATTTATCAGATTTTTAAAAAAAGAAAATTTATTGTTTAAAGAATCCACAAATATATATTTTGATACATAATTGTTTAAACAAGATACCACAAATCAAAATATTGCATTTTATAGTATTGTTTATTTGAAATAAATTGTCTGTTGTATAAAAGCTTGCTTATACGTTCAATTTTAGACTGAATAAACATGAAAACACTAATATGTTGTTGTTACTTATGTACTTGTCCAGCTGACTTCGTCAGGGACTTCAGTCAAGTTTTATGCTGTAGCTTCTGGGATTAAGACCCCTGAACACTCTAGGGTAGAAGCCTGATTTCTAACTCATAGGGAGGTGACTCACACAATCGCTAGCGTACCCCCTTTTTACAGTGGGCCCCTTTCACACACCTCCTCACTAAATACTGGAAGAACAATCATGTTTAAACAGGGGAGCGAACCCAGGACGCCCAGATCACGGGGAAGATGCGCTACTATTAGGCTACGAAACTAGTTTAAACATTACCATTGATTGTAAACTTTATATCCTTAAAATGATAGCCAATTCTTAATTCTTAACAGCTCTTTATTTTTGCATTGCATAACACAATTTGAAAATAAAAGTAAATTAAAATACATTTATTTTAAAGATTAATAAATTTAACTAATCACAGTAATCTCAAAATAGAACACTCACATTTCTACTTTTAACAGACTTAAAATCATAATTAAGTATATATCGTTTAGTTCAAAATTAAATAAAAATCTGAACAATCAAGTATCAAAAGATCTCGGAACAGTGCTCCTCGGCTTAATTCACTGAATAAAATGGTCCTTTTCGGTAAAAAAAAAGTTTAAAAATCTAAATCTTATAATACAGAAACTGAATATTTTCTTATGTTGCCGGAAGTGACCTACAGAGAATCCCATTTCAACAAATGCACGGCCCCCTGGTGCCAAAAGCGGTGGAAAGCAGATTCGAGGCACACGAGAGAGAGAGCAACGAGTGGGGCTTGCAGGCGATGATAATCATTACTGGCGATCATTAGGTTTGACCACACAAATGCTTCAATGTCGTAACAGGACTCTTTCCATTTAAACTCCACTCCCATTTGTTATTAGGCTCCATTTTTCATGGGCCTAAACGGTTCCCACACCACCCTCCACCCCGGGACACCCAGAAAAGGGTGAATTGAATATACGGCCACAATAAATACCATGGAAATGGGGCTGCGAGGGAAATAAAAATAAGTATGTCACTGATACTCTCTCTTTTCTTTGGGATGGAAGGGATTTGTTTTCAGAAGGTCGTGCAACTTGGGGTGGGAGGGGTAATCTCGGATGGACCGAATCTGGGTAAATGTAGCGCACATAAATCAATAAATAAATCTGGGTAGAAAAAGATTGCGCACAAGGCACTCTTTGGTCTAGGGACGTTAAGTTTCTTGGGTTAAAATTGAACATTAAAGCTGATTTTGATGTTGTTGCTTGTTGACTATGGGTAAAATATTTCCAATATACTTGAAACATATTGTTATGGGGAAATGTAACTTAACCCAAAAATCCATTAAAAAGCAATAGTATTTACATAATCTATTATGAACAATGCTTTTGAAATCCTATTTGACGTAACTAATATAAATCAATGAATACAAATATTTGAATGTAAACAAATATGTAATGTTTGATAAGGTTTAAACTGAAGATTAGAATCGACATGCCTTGTATTGCTGACTGTGAAGGAAACATTTTTAATAAACTTTAATTGCTGTTGAATATGAAAGGGAGGGGAATGAATATCCATTGTAAAAAAAAAACATTAAAAAGAGATTCGAAAGCCTTAATATGAAATATGTACCCCGATAATATTTAGGCCCAATTCGTCTTCTTTATTTTAAAATCAAAATTTACCATTAATGACATAGCAGTGGTAAAGAGTACACAAAAAAATCACTAATTCAATTTAATATCATTGCAAAACCTGTGAATATAAATCTAGAGCAATCTAGTGATGTTTTCGCGCATGTGCGGAATAATTAAAATTTCAGTTATAAAACTCCTTTTTTTTATAATTTTGATGTGACTTTAATGAAGTAAAACTTTCCTCAAAAAATGCTCGACAAAATGGTATAGATATCTTTTATATCCATCAAATATTTCTCGAGCTTTTGAGGTTCAAATGAACAGACGGTTCAAGAGACTTCATTTCATACTGTGTATATATTATAACTACCGACTGCTCGGTATCAGTATTTGTTCACAATATGTTATGATTAATGTTTGTTTATAACTATATATTAATGTTTGTTAACAACTTATATTAATGTTTGATTTTACAAACATTCTAATGTAATAAAACTTATAGTAACCTGGCCAATTGTACTTGGTAAAGCATTAATATTATTCCAATATTTTATTACTCATACGATTCTTATTATTTTAAATTTTTATATAAGGCAACAAGAATTATTTTTTTTTAACATTAGGCTTCTTCTCAGTCTATCGGTTCAAGGCAGCTGCCCAACCTGTGTAACTAGGC
>JAPMOQ010005572.1:4626832-4696337 GCA_026543055.1 Argiope trifasciata
TCTCAGTCTATCGGTTCAAGGCAGCTGCCCAACCTGTGTAACTAGGCATCTATCTCTCAATGAGGGGGGGGGGGATCACGTCATACGAGAATGAAAAGCTTCCGGCATGTTGCTCGGCTCTCGCGACCCGAGGGCTTGCAGATATGGTTCGGGTTAACTCCTTCTGATGACGGGATGTGCTTTGCACGGGAATGGCTATTCCATGGCCGATGATGATCTTTAGGACTCATATCAATTCCCACCAACGCTGATGCGGCCATTTAAATTCAATCCAAAATGCCTTTAATTAGGTGGGATGAGGTGGAGTGGATAGTGATTGCTGGGCATCTGCTGATAATGACCACAAGGTTTATCTCAATGCATGATTTGTATTGTTTCGTTGACCCCATTCTGTTATCAAGTAAAACTACGCAAACCAATGGGATAATAATAAAATAAATGTGATTATATCAACGTAATTTTAAATTGATCAAATTAAACATAGAAACGCTGAGACATATTCTCAAGGTTGTAATTTCAGGGTTTCTAAGACCCTGGGACCTAATAATATCGAGGAGAAATTCCCTCTACTTCCCACTTCAAAAAATGCAATGCCAGTTCGTATTATTATGGAGGAGATACAAAAGAGAACAGCCAATGCATGACTGCACTTCCATTGAGAATTCTAATGAAATCTCCCCTTCCCCCAAGTTCTCTTGAGGGAACCACTCTAAAGAACAAAGCAAGTGCTACGCGAGTATTCAGTCAATCATACTTGACGAATGATGTGGAAATTTCGGAAGGATATTCAAGTGTTTCAGACGCTTTTGTATTGTAGGAGATAAAGATTAAAAACTAGAGAAAAAAGCGAAGAGCATAGTACGAAACACGAAGAGCATCTTTCGATATTACAAGTAATATTATGAAGAACACAATGCCTCCAAAGTTATAAGCATAATCGGTATGGACAAGAGAAATGGAAATCGCTATATCTAAATTTTTGAATTATATTTTTAGCTGTTCAACATGGTGCAAGTGTGGACTATATTCACAGGTCTATAAAACGATGCAATACATATATCTCAGAAATTTTGAGTTTTTTTATCTTCTAGTATAAGAAGTAGAATTTTTAAAAAATATGGTAATTAGAAATATAATCCTATTCACCTGTCTGTGAATAAGACTTTCAATTAAACGGATGAAATGTAGTATGTGGTCTTTACACCAAATTTGCAAATTTTTGTACAACATCTAAATCGGTATGATGAATTTTAACGCATTTGCTACCACGATTCAAGCTTCATATTTGGGCCATTTATCTCATTACAGGAACCTTTCCCCTTTTTCTTTACCTCTTAACTACAGTACAGAAGGTGTCTTCTAATAAGATAAATGACATGGTTCAATTACATTGTAACGCAAAGGCGCTTAATGTGGCAGCCAATGTGGTAATGAATTTATTAATCTTCTATTTTTTGTTCATTATGAAAAGAAGTGGCTAAATTTAATATTGTGAAAATTCTATAACGATCAATTGAATAAAGCGCATGTACTGCAGTCCAGAACGAGTTTACAACCAACGCGCGGTTTCTTCAAACTTTCGTTGAGAAATTCTTTCACGAGAAAGATCCCAATTTCAGTGGTTTAACTCTGCTCATCTAGCAATGGATACCACTACTTATGGACAATAATAGGACAGGATTAAAAAATGTGTGGTAAGAATAACATCTCGTTCTGAATAAATTTGCCTTTCAGTATTTCTGGTTATCTTGCTAATAATGGATGCGATGCAAAAATGGATGTCTTCAAAATGCAAGTGATATGTACAGCTTTCCAACAACTAGTTACCATGCTGTTAGTTCCATTGCATTAATGATCTTTATGATATACAGTTTTTGCTTATCCCCCTTGGATTGAATTCCAAGTCAAACCAAATTCATGAAATAAGGATAAGAGGGGTGCAGTAGATTCTGAGGGTAAGGACCCCTGAGCGGCAGAGGGCAGAGGTCTGACTTTATGAAGGTGACACTCACTTGTACAACCCTTTTTACAGGGTCTCTTTCACATACCTCACATATAGAACAAAGGGTAAAGAGCAACCCTGCCCAAACCAGGACTCGAACCCAAAACGCCCACATCATGTGGAAGACAGCTATCCCTAGGCCAGGACGCCGGCTTATGTTATATTTTTCTCTCTTGTTTCGATCAGCTTAGAAAGATAAAAAATAATGAATTAGAAAATTTATATGTATGATATTGTGTTTATTATGTGTACGCAAAATTCAACATTTTTAATAAGTGTAACAATAACCATTGTCCACATATTTTAAGACGTTACGGTACCAATCCAAGTAACTCCGCTAATTTATTAAGCAATTATTCAAACACCTCAAACATGATAATAATTCTACATAGTTTTCAAGACGCCAGTCAAATAAATTCCAACAATGTATTAAGCCTCAATTACGCCAACTAGAATTGGCGAACTTTTCATCGCCAAAATCTCGACATATCTGTCCGTTAAGCCACCACAGGCGACTGCCATTCGCATTAGTCTCCACACACCTTAATTATGCTCGCAACCTTTTAAGATCTCCAAGTTCCATTCGTCGCTGGATTAAAACCTAACGAAACTAATTTCTGATCTGCAGGCATATTGAGATAAAACTCTTCAACTGCCATCGACTTCTGGGTGGGTTGGCGTGAAAATTTCCACGCACGGCCCCCTCTCGCGAGCACGTCCATCCCTACTTCATCATTAAAAGCGTAGTGTTTAGACGCAGCTGATTAATGAAAATTAACTTAGTTAATGCGAATCCGCTGCTTCGGATCTGAGGGATACTTGGGAAAATGTATGTCAGGGAATATTGCCCGAATTGAGAAGGCAACACAGGCTTCTAATTATAGTTTAAAACCAGTTTCAATGAATATTTAATGCACAAATGATTTAAATTAGACTAATTGTGCCCGTGTCAGATTTGGCTAATAAGACACGTAATCGCTAATAGGATATGAGATACAATTTTTGACTGGCTGTGTGATGGGAATAATGGTAGAGATTACGTTCCGTTGCAATTAAAATGAGGATTATTCTTGAGAGGGTTTGCAATTATGAAAGCAGTGAGAGGAAACTAAAAATTAAAAATCTTCATTGTTGAAACGAGCAACCATTCACCTTCAGGCTAAAACTGCAACGGTAGCTGCCTGGAGAGAACAAGAGAATTTAAGTAATTCATCTTACGAATAATATGACTAAACTCCTTGAAGAAAAGACGACTGCTTTGAATTCATAGATGAGATATTCATTCTTCTGGAAATAATATTAAATTAAAGAAGCTTGTCAGCCATTGTATCAGATTTAATAAATATATATGTGTGATAAATTCAATTTATACACGTCATTATAATAAATTCTTTCTTCCAGTGTCACAGAATGTAATAATTGCAACTTTCATTACCTTCAATTTTTTTAACAAACATCTAATAAACATCTCAATTAGCAATTCTTTGGTTGCAATTGCAATTCCAATTGGAAAGACTCCCTCTTGGAGCATTCACTAAATGACTCATTCTGTTTTGAAAGCATCATTGGTGACAAGCAGCTGCGTTTCATTAGAGCTGGTCATGAATGGGATAATTTAATATACCTCCAAGGAATTTAATCTTTAATCATTTGAAGTCGCAAGCTTCGTTTTACAATAAGTAGATTTTTATATTTTATTTCAATTGCATATCCTTCATATTAATTCCACATTTCAAACATTGCTTGTTTAGTTACTTACATTAGGTTTTGTAAGGAGTCATAGGTTTCTTGTATTTATCGAGAAATGATTTGTTATCGAAAGGTAAACATCTTATTGGAGCTCACGATTATATACCAAATTATCTTTTTATTATTATTCAGAATACAGTTCTGATTACAGTTTTAATTGAATTTATCTCACCGAACCACGTTAATTGTAGAATTTTCTGAGTACAGAAGAAATGGTGCGACAATAATCAAGGCTACATTCGTGAAAAAGTTTGATACTTAGAAATGTCAATTTTTTAACAGAAGAAAAAGCTGAAATTCATTAATCGTCGCAATTATCATACGTAGAGTTATTATAACCATCACAATTATCATTTAATTGCTATCACGCTATGTTAAGTTGGAAGAAATCTCAGAACGTATAACTGACACAACACATAGGGATCTAAGAATGAAACAGGACTGTTCGTCTTTTTAATATATTGAAAACCAAGCCTTTTCCTAGACATGGGCTAAAAAGTCTAGTTAGCAGAAGGTCTAGCACTAAATGCAAAATAAATAAATACCTAAAAAACTCAGTTGTTGTATTAGAAAAAACGCCAAGCAGTTGCAATCTAAAATATCTGACTGTATTTTGTATGAATCTTTTGAAAAGAGTTAAATAAAATTTTAAAAACGCATAGAAATATATAAATTAAAACCAAAAAGAAGTTGGTAGAATTATAATTTTTTATGGGTTAATGAAGGGGAAGGATAGAAAGAGGTATATATCCAGAAGCTTCTTATTTAGAAATTTAACAAAGGATTTGTTCATTATATTAATGAAATAGAAAAATGAATTTCATATATTAATAAATATATTTTTACAGTTCCTGATCTAAGAAATAAACAATACTTCTTTACAGTCTTTCCATTCATTTTTATATTAGCGCAATTGATTGTGCAATTCGATTGATAAATAATAATTTTTACCAATTATTATACAGCATCATAAAGAAATTAAAATAAATGGGAAAAAATTAAATGAACAGAGTGCTTGTTCAAATACAGCAAAATACATCGAAAAATTATTACGCTAAATTAAAGCAAAAATTTAATGCTTTTTTTAAAGTTTTTTTTATAGGTTCTAGTGAAAAAATTTAATTAAAAATAATTTGAGATTTTAGAAAATATATGGCATTTATAGGTGTAAGAGGTATGAAAAATCTAAATTGCGCAAGTATAAAAATGAATGGAACTGCTTAAAGAAAGAACGGGAAAACTTACAAACAGTTTTATTAAAGAGAACTGTTCAAATATTAAGAATATTGAATTAAGCGTTCGATAATTCGCTAAAAATAGACTTAACAATATAATCAATTTTAAAACAGGAGCATTAACAGATTTTATATATAAGATAAATATAATATAAAATTATTCATGCTTTGATTTCTAAATCAGATCTAAAATCTATTTCAAAATTAGCAGTTATAAAGAGACGAGATCAACTTCATTATCTCTCTGACATTATAAACTAGTGCAACTAAAATAACTGATTAACAAAGTCATCCTACAGCAAGATGGCTAATTAACCGGTATACTCTAACTAAAGCAATTGCTTTAATTTCAGCCATGGCTAATTCACACCCTCAGTTTTCTGTTCCAATATGAGAAGATATCTTACACGAATGAGGCTCCGAGAAATCCTCTTACCCACTGAAATGATAGCAAGTTCATTTCCTTAAAAGAATGAAATCAGCATCCTTTCCATTCCCAAGAGCAGAAGAATAAAACTGAATATAATTACATCCAGCGTAATGCTCTTAACAAAGAAGCCACTGATTGGGGTTAGTGTGCAATAATCCCGGCTCCAATTCGTAACTCGAAGAGGTAGATGAGAACCCGGAGGATAATGCGGTGGGCCAAGATTCGAGGGCAATCTGATTCCGTCATTGATTATGCTAATGAAAAAGGATTTCGGCATAAAGGAGAACTTATAAAAGTTAACATGAAACATCTCTGAAATATATTTTCAGATACAATATTTGGAATAATTTCAAATGATATAGATAAAATATCAATAAAAAATTACATGAATAATGGATTAAATTACTGATGGGATAAATTCATGAATGAGATGTTCAAGAACGACATTATTAAAATCGCAAATTAAAACTTTTCAAGAGATCATTAATGAAATTTTAAAACGCGCACATAGTTTTTTTACAAGAGATAAAGTCCTACAAGTATTATGTTGTTACTTATGGTACTTGTCATAGACAAGCCGGTTGGCATATTCCTATTCCCTACCCTATTTCATGTATGAAGAATAATCGGGCAATATTATTGGTTCGCACCAAAGCCCACTCTGTGATGAAACTGTAACGTCAGTATAAACGAAATTCGAAAATATTTTTAGTTCGTATTGCTGGTACTGATTGTATATCGTAATTTTTAATTAAATAATATTTGTATTTTTAATAAGAAAATGTTATTTTTTTCCCTTGTCATAATGAATCAGTATGCAAAGTTAATTAAAATTGACCAAGGCATTTAGAAGTGGGATAGACAAGCATAGATACGATTTTGATTCAAATGTTTAGCAGATTTGTGACATGGTAAAATGCTTTCTTACTTAAATAACAGGAAGCTTATTAAAATATATTAAATGCAGAATTATGATGAAAAAAAAAATAGATTTAAAACACCAATGCATGCGTAACAAAGATATATAACAATATCGAAAAGAATTAAATCGGATTCATTCAGTTTATGCAATTTAGTTATAAGAGGCATCAAATCCAAGTTAAGCCGAAAATCTGAACAAGAGCATACATGACGTCACATTCATTTCATAGAGTGCGCGGCAGTGAAAACCAATGATATTTGTCGATTTTCCTCCAAACATGAAATAGGGTAAGGAATGGGAATATGCAGCCCACTGACGAGTTTCTGAGGTTAAAGTTCCCTGAGTACCCGAGGGCATGATGTTTGACACAAGATAAAGAGCAAGCATGACTGAGCTAGGCCTACTGATTTCAATTTTCATTAAAACGGCTAAAGCTCTATTTCAAGTATCGAAAATTAATTAAATTTAATCAATGAGTTAATATGTGAAAAAAACTGTATTAACATCAAGTGTCCTCCGTTACAAGTCTAAAAAAAATGTATTTGAATTTGAGTGGAGAAATAAAAAGTAGTTTATTAACGACTGCAAATCTGAACCAGATATATAAATAAATATAAATTGGGAGAATGTGAACTAATAGTAGGAATTGAAAAAAAAAAAAATTGAAGATAAAAGTAATTCAAGTGACGTAACAGACGCATAAACATAAGGGCTTTTGGCAACTCAAAATCTAATTGCACATTTAATGTTGGGCTTCGGTGCAACATGCTTTCTATAAGATGCGCGGTGGATTACAGAGTGGAACTCAGATGACGCATGCGAGTCCATTGATTACAAACCTCGATATTAATCCGTCATTTCCCTCTCTTCTAAAGCTCTGCAATGTTCTGTATCAATAATGACTGTCAAAATGATGCGCTATCAAATATGATAAATCAGAGGGAATTCTGGAATGCAAAGAGTTAATTACATATCAGTCACATGTGAAGTGCTTCGATTGGAGGGGGGGCTAGAGCATTCAACTCAATAGCCATTAATGGAGATATTCAGAGCAGGTTCAGTACAAAAAAACGGAGAGGAGAATATTAGGCCATACATTTTGAGCTTTTCGACCAAAAATAATTCAATGATATTAGTCATCTTACAAGCCATATTATATGGAAGCAGAAAGGCAGGTTCGAAGACATTGAAGAAACTTTTGATGTTGTTACGTCGTTTTATTTTAACACAGAAAAGCAGATACAAGCTGAGAGTGGTGGGCACACACACACACAAATGCTCCAAATTGCACAGTTTTATTCTCTAAACTATATGTTGAATTCAGTAGCTACGGCTAAATATTCTATTCTGCAGAATGCTAACGCACATATAGAAACACATACTTTCTTCTTTATTTGTATAAAACGTCATGATATTTTGTGAAATTTCATTTGCATTGTTAACCATTTGAATGCGTTCGATTAGTATGTACTTCTGATCAAAGTCTTCATTTTGGTGCTGTAGATGTTCATACACATCATATGAAATAAAAAATAAAAATACCATTCGATATAAAAACACAAACAACGGTATAATACAAATGTCGTTTAGTAGTATGTTTTTTTTTTAAATAATACCAATAAGCCTGTTATAATTTTTTTTTAAAAATAGCTTCAGCAACCAAAAATGTTAACTATTTCATGTGCAATGTATAATTCCAATAAAATGATTTAATTATTTCCCCAATTTTTCAGGATTTCCATGTTTTTTATTTGTATATCGGGTATAAGCAAAGAAATAAAAATTTCTAACAATTATTGCTAAATAAATGCAGAAATTTCAACTTTGACAAATTAAATTATGATTTGCTTAGTTTAGTTACATTAACGTCCCGTTTTAATGTCATTCTAGGGCCTTTTTTGAGGCAGATCTCGTAATTTTGATCCAGGGTCAGATGACTTGAACGACACCTGAGCTGGCATTCCCTTTCCAAACTTCCGCACCACTCTAGTGTGAGGATGCTTGATACCAATATATTTAACATGCACCAAACTCGCTTAGACAACGGCTCTTCGGTGGTATCGAGTCTCGAACATGGTACCCTCCATTTTCGAGCCGAGACTTTACCATCAGCCCACTAAATGAGGGACTTTACCATCAGGTCCCCAGACTAAATGAGGGAACCTTTCTTGGGAAAAGTTTCAATCGAACAGAAAATTCGTTAAAGTTTGCTAACCCCAAAGCAAATAAAATGCAAATTCCTAACAATTACTGCTGAGCAATGCACATTGTTCAATTCTTACAAACTAAACGAGGGAAACTTTCTTGAGAAAAGTTTCAGTCAAATAGAAAATTCGATAAAGTTCGAAATTTGCTAACTCCCCAAGCTTCAAACACATCAGTAAGTGACGTCCTAAATATACGTGTCACTTTAGAAGGCAAATATGCAATTCCGGCAGACACTTCTGTTGAAAAGTTTCGACAGTCATTCAATTAACTGGAAAATATGCCGCTCAACTTATTTGGAAAAGCGTCAAACTTCATCTTTTTTTATGGGGGAGTAAATCCAGGCACTTCTCTAATCACGCAAATTCGAAATATCTTCATAACAACGGAAATGCTGAGTTTCCGACTAGTAATTATGGCTTTTAAAAGTAGTAATTTCCTTTAAACTGAAGAAACTTACTTTTGATAGCAGATAATTACAGATGGGCCTGACGGTTTTACGACACAATTTAATGAATAGCGAAGCAATAATCATCATACTGAACTGTAGCGAATATCAAAACTTTGACATGAGGGGAGCAACTTCTGATTTTAGTGCAGTCTCAAGATAATGATACGGTCAAAGTTTGATAGGCTTTTATTTTTAAAGATATCATAAATCATTTAAAACGATTAATTATATTAATTTATAGCATCAAAAGACTGAAATTAATATCTCTAGATTTCAACAGAAGATAAGGATATATTTTTCAATTCTTATACACATATTTTTCTCAATTTGTAAGCAGTGGCATATGCATGAATTTTGAAGCTCAATCTGTCTTTTAATTAATTGGATTTAATTTCACATTACTTTAATTTAATTTCACAATTTAGTTTTATATTTCAATGCATTTTTAGAGCATTTTAAATTAGATTAATTCTTATTTTATTAACTGAAAAAGCATTTGTTTTGATTTATCTATTTTCAAGCATTCTAACAACAAAGCGAATATAATGGAACATGATGAAAACCTGATCTAATTTTGCATTCGATATTATTATTCGTTCCTATTACATTTATATAAAGAAAGTGGTGGATTTCCAGCTAGGTAAATTAGACAGCTTTCTACAGTCATTAGGCTGAGGAAACCTGCAAGCAGGTCGATTAAAAAGTTGACTTTCTTATTCACCAAGCAAATTAATTTGTAAGATATATAAATTCCACGAATTATAAATTTTTGGAAAATTTTATTACTTAATCAAATAAAATTGGTCAGGTTTCTATAGAACTCAACTATTCAAAAAATTATAAATTTCGAATTTTTTAAAATAAATTACTTTAATTGAAATAGTTATTTAATATTAAATAATATTTAAATTTCGAATATTATTATTTTAAAAGAACTATTCGAATGTATAAATCGGTAAATTTGCTTTAATAATATTGTATGCCAGAGCGAATTCGGGCAATTTGATGATATAAAAAACAAATACATATTCAGGAAGTGAAATCTAGATTTTATATTTATATTATATGTATATACTTCAAAATATCTAAATCCGCCACTATAGAGACGCTCAATTAACTCTCCCAGAGGACAGGGTGCCATAAGACACTTCCTTTTTTTATTTTCCTTTCAAATTAGGTACGATAAATACGTTGCAACGCTTTCAAAAAAGTAGTTATAACATTTCTTCAAAATTTTTTAAAAATAAACCCAGATGAAAAGTTTGAAGAAAATACACCGACTATTAATAAATTGGAAACCATAGCAAAAATGTTTAATAAATGTAATTAAAGAAAATCAATAACTTTTAAAGAAAATTATACATTTGCTTCAATTTTTAACGCTGTTATATATATGTCATACAATATTTTGTACAGGCATGCCAAGTACTGGAAATTTTTTTTAATATAAAAAATTAATAACACGATATTGCAATGATATAAAAAAACAAAAACGGATTTTTATGAAATGCATTGCATATAATTAGCATTAAAAAAAAACTTCAAACATAACCTATCCAGTTCGAGAGTCTTCTAATTTTCAGGATACTGTGACTTCCCATTCCTCATATAAACTTTTCAGATAGGGAACAAAATATTTCTTTAAATATTCCTTCTCTTTGGTTTTTATATTTCTTCTTTAACTTCCAAAAATAGGTTACATTTATAAAATTAAACATTTGATTTAAAAAATGTTTGGAAATTCAGTACAATAATAAAATTAACTGTTGAAATTAATAAAAAAAAATTAACGCCCGAATTTTAGAAAATTTTTTACAATAATAAATTGTTGTCATTAAGAAAGCATTTTTTAATTTTAAAATAGTGTAAAATCCTGTCTTTTTCTGCAATACTTTTGAAATTTATCACTGAAAAAACATCAAAATTCTGAATAATTTTAATTTATTGAAATTATGAATAACAGTTCAAAAATGTCATTTCACAGTTCAATCATTCTTCAGAATATATCTGCGCCAAATTTGGTAGCTCCAAGTCAAATGAGTTGTCTTGTAGAGCGCCAACACTCACACACAAATTATGATCATAAATATCGTTCAATTATAACAAACTTTATCCAATTATAAAATTATTCTGTCATCCTCTCACGGTTTTCACAATTTAGTTTAGCACAAAATGACCAGTATCATGGTCCACGTACCAGAAATACCAACATCAACCAATTAGCCGTAGCAATAAATTAAAGGAGAGTTTAACGACAAAGTTAAAGATTCATGCGGCATAAAGATGACAAAACTTTCGTCGATTCTGGATAAAAATTTTATGAACATTCTTCAAACGTTCTTTGAATTTAATATTAGTGGGTTAAGGAAAAACTCAATAATTACTATCCGAGAGAGAGAGAAAAAAAAAGCGGTATAGCCTTCCTAAAAGAGTCTTCAAGTGTTGTATGGGCAACAAAAAGCAGAAATATACATCATAAATAACGTATCCATCGGGTCAGCTCTTTAAAATTTGAGGTATATTCCGGTCACGCAAGTAAGGTTACCGAACAGGGAAAAAAATTGTTATAAGTTAGTAGTTATTATTATTTTCTTCCTCGGACTGTCTGGAGAAGTCAAGTATATGAACTTGAAAAGTCTCTTTCTATACGTTGGTTCTTTTCTTTTCTTTTCTTTTTTTTCTTTTAAGAGAAGTTAAGAAATAAAATTGTTTTGTCTTCTTGACTTTTCTTACGCAGAGCTATTTTGAACTATTAATTCAGGCATACATCTTTTGGTTGAAGAAAAATTACTGTTGATATCAATGTCTTCGCGCACAGAATAAAAATTATATAGCTACAATTTATGATAGTAGTCTGGAACACTTTAGAATTTTCCAAACAGATCATTAAGAAAAATCAGTTGAAATGCTATATTCATACTTGATTATCACTTGATAAGCCCCAGAAGTTTCCCCCCCCCGTAACTTTTCTATCAAACGTGACTGCCATATAACTTTTTCGGTCAGACAATGAAATAATTTTAATGGTACACATTTTTCAAATTTCTTTAACTACATTTGAGAATTTGAATTAATGTTTAACACATATTATTTTGAATATAATTTTAAAAAAGGACAATTTATGTTAAAGTTTGTAGAAAAATCTAGAATAAGTTAACAGATTAGAGAGCTAACAAAAAAATTTTTACTATCATTTCTCAAAATCGTTCAACACGTATGAGAATTTTCAATAACATGTTTTCTTAACATTTGTATTCCAAATGTTTTAAAAATGGACTGTTACCTGTTGAAAATTTCACCAATCGTGATTTTAATTAAAGGCAAACTTCTCTGTCTGGGAATCTCATTAATATTTTTGAAATTTAGCTATTAATGATTACGTTTTGAAACAATGCAATCTTGTGGTTGCTACATTTTTACACTATACGACGAGATCACAATGTATTCGAATATCAGCAAGTATAAATTGTTGAGTTAATAAAGTAAGTTCATAAAATAAGTATAATTTGTTGAGTCATTGTTTATTATGTTGATTGTTTCAAAGTTTTAAGTTTGAAATAAAAACTTTATGCCGATTGAGTTTCCCTTGTGACATAAGGAGAATATGTTTTCAAATATTTCAAGAGCGTGTATAATCAAAACAAATCCATCCTTAAATTAATACATAATGCCAATTAAAACTAACTGGCGATATATCAATCATTATTCAGCACACTGTTGAACAAAATGAAATCAAATAAAAACATTTTTAAAATGCCACACAACACATTTATTAAAAATAAGGACTGTTGATAAACCAATTGCATCAATCCGTGGACTTAAACAAATCCAAAGCAAATGCCAATTAGCACAATGAAATTGTCTCTACTCTGCCAGTTTTGAAAAGCTGAATTCCAAGATTCCATACTTCCTATTCTTATCTGGGAAAGTAATGTCCTTTATTTTGTAATTATTAAGCCGTTTTGTTAACTTACCTCCTAGAAGCATACCAGGAATTCGGGAAATGACAATTTGTATTTATGTACAACTCGGATGGCGTTACGATTACATGCAACATAAATCCCCATCATTTCCCAACGTTCTTTGTTGCAAGAATATCTCATTCTTTAAAAAAGCGTATAAGTGCGGGCAAGGAATTTTATTTTCTTCCCCGGCATTTCTATATTTCTGTGAGATACATGTACAGTTTCAAGTATCTGTTTTATATATATATATATATATATATATACATAATCAGTATTGCAACAGTTGATCAATCAAAATGAATAGCATTATGCTTGATTAGCACATAATTTATTTAGAAGTTATAACGATTGGATAACATACAACTAAAAAATAGTTCGTTACATATATAAATTTGTATTTCTGAAATAAATATTTTCATCTAAATTTGTGAATAATCCTTTAAATTTTTAAAGCATATATCTGCATATTTTAGACGTTTATGACTGCATATATGAATATAAAAGAAATTTTTAATTGATACTTTTGCACTATAGGAGAAACTTATATTTTTTTACCATCAATTTTCACAGAAACCTAAAAGTTTTCATAGTACTACTAACTTTATGTAAAGAAAAACCTTATCAAAAGTAAAAGTCTAGGGGCAGTATTTTGGGAAATTAAAGTCTGCTTCATTTTTGGGACAACTTGCATAGATTGTGTTCGCTGCCAAGTGAATAATATAAATATAAAATGCAGTTTTAGAATCTTCTATTTAGCAAAATTATTAATCGCTGCATTAAAGTATGTAAAATACTTATCTCATTTTAAAAAAATTGCATGCTTTTAATGAAATGCAAGTAAAACCAAAATGAAAACAGTTAATTGAAAAATCTTGATATTCTGGACAACACTGCATAAAAATTCTATTTCCTTACAAAATTTTGAATAACTGCACAACTAATAAAATTCTTGCTCACAATTACTAAAACAGCGAACCACTTAATATTTAGACAATCACACCATATTACACATTATTAATCGAATAACACAGTCAAAATAACAGCTAATATCTGACACTATTACAATAATTATTGCTTAAATACGTGGAATAATTTTTTTTCCGACTGAAGGGCATACTTTAAACTGCTTATTTGCATTAAAAAGTAAATAATATTATTCGAACACCGAAAACAGAATATTATTATATAAATACGCTTTCCAGAGATCAACTTCTAATCACTTTTAGATAACCCGAAATAATTAATATCCTCAAATGAAGTGAACGAAACTGCTTAGAAGTTGAAAATAAATCAGCTCACAAATAATTAGGTGGTAGTTAATTTCATAATGAAATTATGGCCCGTCCTAATTGGATTAGGGAAGATAATATGCTCCATGTGTTTTGTAAACATAATCGCATTTGGGTCGGAGGCAGAAGTGATTCCGGCGGAAGGTATTGAGATTTTTAGGACAATATTCCCGAGACAGTTTGGCGATGAAAATTAATTACATTTTTCTGGCGACTTCGCCAAGAAGTACTCCATCATGTTTCGCATACGCCCTGGAGGAATTTAAGAAAAGATTCGAAAGTAGAAAAGATGTCACATTCACTTATTACGGAATGTTATTTGGTAATTGAGAACTAATTCGAATAAGTCAATCAGTGCGAGGATAAATAAAACGTGAAGTCAATCGAAGAGTTTTTTTTTTAACTTTTTTATTTGTTACTTTATTTTTTATTAGCAGTCAAACAAAGCAAATAACAATACAGTAATACTTTATATATTTTTATCACATCCATATTTCTGTGAATCAGAAGTACGTCGCAATTAGAATAGAAACAAATTTTTTTAAAATGTAAAAAACCTGGAATAGTCATTATCTAATCTAAATTAAGAAGCGTATAGCGGATGCGTTTGGTTCCGGCGCCCTGTCCTAGGGCTAGTGTGTCTTCCTTGTGATCTGGGCTTTTCGGGTTCGAGACCCGGTTTGGGCATGATTGTTCTTCCCCCGTATTCTATCTGTGATACGCGTGAAAGAAGTTTCCTATAAAAAGGGTTTGTGCAAACGAGTGTGTGAAGTCAAACTTCTACCTTGGAATGCTCAGAGGCCTTTATCCTCAGAAGCTACTGCACAATCTCTGCCTAAATCACTGTTTCGTCAGCGTACTTGTTTGTGTTAAGTGCCATAAGTAACAACAACCGTTTGTCAAAGCTGTAAATAGTAATTGCAAAAAAAATTTTTCAATTTCAAACGATATTATTGGAAACAATTATATTTAGTTTTGCCTTTCAATGAAGCGCAGTACATATTTAGGTAGATCCCTATAGGAAGACTACCTATTGCAATGATTCTCATGACAAGACACGGATCATGATCTCTTAAACCCAAAGCCACCGTTCATTTAAAAGTTTATATACGTGCGTATAATGCTTTGGCCATGCTATCTTGTGAACAAGATATCTAAAGGTGTTTGTTTTTTGGACGGGGGAATTTTAATCGATTTGGAATATGATGTTATAAATTTAAAAATATTGAATGAGTTTCAAAAAATAGCTAAAAAGGTGAGGAGTTGAAATTTTCAAATTTTCTTAATATTGAAGATAGGAAAATAAATCCAATTAGTCAAATTAGTGAATCATTAAGAGAAGGACTTCTGCATTGGAAGTTTTTAGATAACTGCGATACTTTAAAAGTTAGGGACTAAATAATGATTTTCAAGCCTTAATTTTGACTGTTACTGACATTAACAATTTATGTAGCCAGATAGCAATTCAGATATAAAGGAATTTATCTTCGCTTTCCAATTTGGGGAGATGAACTTCACATATTATCATTGTAACCATTTTTTATGCATCAAAGTTAGCGCATATTGAACAGAAATGTTAAAATTACCTTAATTTGAAGGAAAAAAAGTTGGAATCCCTGTTTGCATTTACCTTGTATTATAAAATGAAATGAAAAATTTTGCATGCGATTTAATCGTTTGTCAATGAAGTAAATAATAATTTCCGACATATTATCGAATAATTGCAAACGATTTTACTGAAAATAATTATATTTATTTTTGCTTTCAATAAAAAGTAATATTTTTTTCATTATTATTATTCAACTACATTATTTCAAATGCAAGCTTCCGGCGATAGTTAGACATAATTCTTTCAGAGTCAAAAACTAAATTTTTAAAAATTAAATATAGTTCCGGTGATATTCATTAACAATAAATTCTCGGTAATAGAGAATGCACCCCTTTGCTGCTCAGATGGTAAATTCGATGCAATTAAAAACATGTCATTCCAAGCATTGTAATAAATGGCTTTATCGCAAAAGCTAACAATACCATTTGCTGCCTCATATATGTAATAAAGAGAAAGTTTAGCAATTATCAAAAAATTCGACTCCAGATTTTGAACAATCTCCATGTTTCAGACCTCCCCGAGTTCGAAAAATGTAT
The DNA here is from genome assembly GCA_026543055.1 of Argiope trifasciata. Lineage (NCBI taxonomy): Eukaryota > Metazoa > Arthropoda > Arachnida > Araneae > Araneidae > Argiope > Argiope trifasciata. Next base: position 4,643,226 of record JAPMOQ010005572.1, read on the forward strand.
TGTGTCGTTCGGAAAGTAATTTCGTTTTTTCCTGACAAAGGATTTAATTGCATTTTTCGCACCCAATTTCATACTTAAACCGCAAAATCATTTTATGTTTTAAGAGCCGATATAGCAAGGCTTGAGTGTGAAAAAGTGCAACTGATTCTTCGCAGTAGTTTTTGGATGGTGCCCTTTTAAATATGGAGAGCAATAAACAGCATTTTCGTCATTTTTTTCTTTTTTGCTATATAAAAGGTAAAAATGCTGTTCAAGCCAGAAATAAATTAGCCAATATGTGTGGAGAAGATGTGTTAACAGTACATCAGTACCAGAACTGATTTGCAAAATTTTTCCTTCAAATGAGGAGGCCAAAAACCACCTCGATCAGTTTCTTTTACAGCAAAGACCAAAACTTTTATGAGCATGTAATCATGTTACTACCAAAAATATGGCAAAAGGTATTAGACCAGAATGGCAATTTTATAATTTAATAAATAATTTATTCATTAAACAAAAATTTCTTTTCATTTTGACAAAAAAATACGAAATTACTTTCCGAACAACCCAATATATATTTTTAAAATGTTCGTCTATCTGTATGTGAAAAATATAATCCAAAAACACTTTGATCCCGACAAATTAGATCACGATCTTTAAACAAAATTTGTAGATTTCTATATAATTTTGAGCAAAATCTGCGAAGAGGCAAGGTAAACTGTCTGTCCAGCTGTTCGAATACAATTTAACAACTCCAAAATGAAATGAATAGAATAGTAATTCGACTTAGATAATTCGATACAGTGAATTAAGATCTACTTATCAAATTTTGAGCTAAATGCAATAAGGTTACCCTCTGTTGGTGTGTACTTTTAGAAACATGTAAAAGTAAAAATTCAACGTCATGATGATCTAGTCTATGCAGCAAATTTGGTATATTAGACAAATATATCAAATTTGGTACGTGATTTTTGACTGCAAGTGCAGTTTTGTGTCAAATTTTTATTTCAATCGGCAGGAAAAATTGTGTCTAAATTCTGAACGCGTCTGAATTCAATTTTCATATACTATTAACCATATGCCAGAGATTAATCCTAAATAACTCGATAAAATTGACACGATAGATCCACTAAAAATGCTAAATTCCCGTTAATATTTCGTAAAATATTCTACGCCATTGCTCTGCAAGATGTTCTCTGGGATAATATTATTAGAATATATGCGAGAAAGCTCCGAGGACACCAGTACCAGGTTTTGTTTTATTTAATTGTTTACTATACAAATCCAAAGAGATACAAATTTAAAAAGGAAAACTATATTTTTATTTTTATATTGGCACCTTAAAATTTCAAATATGGAAGGAATAAAATATAGAGATTATTTGATTAAATATTAAATTTTTTAACAATTTTGATAAAACAAGTTTAAATTCTTTTTGAATAAAACTGATAAACAGATTTCATTTCATTTTGATTCAAATATTTTTTTAATGCATAAGGCAATATTACCACGAGTGATTTCGGGTTCAGAATTTTCAAAAGAATTAGAATAACAATTTTAGCATTCCCTTATATAATCAGTGTTATTCATACTGAGTTAAACATAAAACTCATTTGTAAGTTTGTCCCTTCCAGTAATCAAAATACACCTATCCCCCGATTTACACGGCACTCGGTTTACACGATTTCACTTTTACACGGTTTTTAAATTTGCACCGACCCGGAACGCACCACTGAATTTGCACCATACCAATCAGGAATAAAAGATTGAGAGTCTACGAAAGTGATAGCAGTAACTAAATTTCTGATTAAATTTTTTAATTTATATTTCTCGTTTCTATGTGTAAAATGAATTACATAAATATACCTTATATTTTTGTTATTTTATAAATAGACAGTTATTTTTATGTTTTTAAGATATATTTAGTTTTATTTTACGTTGAAATAAATGACTGAATTATGCACATTTTAGTTTGTTTTCGATTTACATGGTTTTACGTATAAGAATCAACGATTTCGATTTACACGGTTTTCTAAGGAACCTATCTTCAGTGTAAATCGGGGGATAGGTGTACTTAACAATATAGTATTTCCAGGAATCCTCGTTGTGAGGTATGCAGCGATACGTGGGATTCAGACACTGTAACGCACCACCTTTCTTCAGAAAGGAACGCAACACAACTCTACCTGCCTTATCGGGACAAAAACGTCAGATTCCATCCCCCTAAGAAGCATCCTCTGCATTCCTGATGGTATCGCTCGCAGAAGAAAAGGCGTGTTGGCTGGCTGGGATGACAGTTTGGCAGATTACTTTGTCAAGCGAGGGTCACGGACCTACCCTGCACCACATTCTGCCCCGATTGCTTTTTCTTTTTCTGTCTCTCTTTCTCTTCGGAAGAAAAAAAAGTGTGACATGTCTTTTGAAGAATCGCATGTGTGTTTGTTGGAAGTACAAACAGGAAAGGGAACTTCATTTTCCAGGACATTGAGCAACTACAATCTCTGTACCTTTATTTGCATTCTTATTTTTATCCTATGCATATGTGTACAAAGTACTGTAATTGTCCAAATATTCCATATCGAGATTTCTACGAACCTTCACACTTCAAAAATTCTACAGTATGAAAAACACATTTTTGGCATTATGTCTGTTTTCCTGTCCGTCATAACGATAAATAAGAAACGAATGCAAATCGATGTGTTAATTTACGACCAAAATCATTGAAATACTGTATGAAATCCATTCACAGGTCGTCTGTTTGTCTTATTGCTCGATTACAAGTAAACTCGGCAATTCAAAAACGCAAGGAATTAGATAAATACAATTCGGCACATGGGATTATCATTTTACGATCAGTGGCGCTAAAACTACGCATTATTGGCATTTTCATCTATAAGCCCGATAAATAAGAAACGCTTCGAGCTAGTCTATATGGATTTACGACCAAATTCATCTAAATTTTAAATGAAATCTATTCACAGGAAGTTAGTCTGTCTGATTGTTCAATAGCCAGTACACTCGGTAACTCCAAAACGCAAAGAACAAGGTAAATGAAATTTGGTACACGGATATAACATCTACAATATATAGGTTCATATGAAATTTTTAAAAAAATATGTCAATGTATTAACAGTCTTTCATCTGCACTTTCATTTGAATTAGCTATGTTCCACTATATTATAAAGTTACATTTATTGATAAAATATTCAACTGATATAAGATATTTTTTTAAACAGCACACCATTTTGGTTCTAAATGTCCTGATATACTCCTGATAGATAAATACTTAAGAAAAAATTGATGGAATAATTAAAAATTGATTGAATGATGATTAAATGCAAGAGAACGCATGATTGATTATATTATATACCAATAATAATAATAACTTAAAAAAAATAATGTGATTAAAATATTCTAAAAAAAAAAGAACCGCTAAATTATAATCATTAAAAAAACCTGACCAGTATAGAATATATCATATGTATATATACATATGTTTTTAAGTCGTAAATTTTAATTAAAGAATTTGAAGAAATACGTGCTTTTCTTGAGAAAATAGATTAGTTAAAAAATATGTTTTATGCATAAAGGAAACATGCTGTATATATTAAGCATTATTGAAACTTCATTAAAAATATTGTAAGAAAAAAATAAGTTAATTATCCAATAAAATCTTTTCTTAAAATAAGAATCTACAAAGGATGAAAAGTTGCGGATAGTTATAACAAAATAGATATTAAAGTATCTTTAGCTTCGCACATCTATGAACAATAAATAAGATTTTAATTTCTGCGTGTAAAATATCAGAATTTTAATGATAATACAATCATCATTTTTAAAATCAGTATTTTAGAAGTACACTGAAATTTATTTAAATTTATGTATGTTGATAAATAGATATTTGATGTGAGTTTGTGTTTTTAAATGCGAAAAACGTGAAGTTAAAAGAAATGTTGCAATACAATAAAGTAAAAAATCTGTAAATTAAATAACTTGGAACGTAATAATTTAATTTAAATTGATAAACTCGGAAACATTAAGGATTAGATAGGGGTTAATAAAGGTTCTTTTAAATAATGCTTTTAAAAATCGAGTATAAACATCTTTCATAGTAAACAGTGTTTTGAATACTTAAAAGTGATGTTTTATAAAAGTACAGTTCTGATATCCAAATAAACTACTTACTGTAAATAATTTTTAGTCTGTTGGAAAACGGTTTCAATTAAAAAAATCATAACTAGAAAATAATGTATTTCGAAACATTTAAAAGAAATTCGTCGATTAGATGTTTAATGCTTAAATCGATACTAACTATTTACTTAAATATAAATATTAAAAAAAAGATACTATAAAGATGTTCCCATAACGCTTCGTTAATTATCCAATCTGTTACCTTTCAGAATTAATGCCCATAAAAATTTAATTTTCTCAAGATGTTTACACACTTGCGAACTTCCTTGCCTCTAGTCATTTCCCGGATCCCAAAACAATGGAAAATAAATTTGGTAGAAAGAATGAATTTAGTTCAGAGAATGAAGTTATTTTTTAAAAAAACAAAATATTGCTTGCATTTATGTAGGGTTTCTAGAACATTTTATTTCAATGAAATCGATTTTATTCTTTAATTCCAACAATGGGTATTGGAATGTTACATCTTAGGTAAGTAGTAAGAAATAATAAAAAATACAAACATGAAATTTCAATTAAAAAATTTTTCTGAATCAAACTAAAAAAAAATTATTTCTGAGTCAAACTGAAAAAAAAAAGAAAAAAGTTGCAATTGTATTTAAAGACTGTTAATGCTGCTACTACTAAAATACAGGATGAACTTAACCAAATCATTAAAAATATTAAATTAATATAAGCAAAAACTATTTAAAAATAATAAATGATGACTCAAACATGAAAACTTTCATAAGAGTCATTCACTGAGGCAGAGATTGAAATAAGGGATTTTACATGATTCTATTTGATTAGTGTCTGAAAGAAACATCTCCTTTGCCTTATTAACACGGAATCTTAGATTCACATCCAAATAGAAAACTAAAAAAGATAATTCTAAAAATATTTCTAAAATTTTAGGGGATTTTCGGGTTACGAGGAGTCAATATTTTGAACGAAAGACAGATCTTCACAGAAAAAAAAATCCCTGATTTGAATCCCTGCCTGAGGGTGACACCCTTGAGAAAGTCTTCTAGCCAGATTCATCATTTCTTTTTATTATTATTCTTTTTGCTTGCATTAACTTAATATTTTTACTAATTAGGTTAATAGTGATATAAAACTTATATCAACAAATGGGCGAAGTGGAAAATTTAATCCTAAATCAAATCTAAACTAATCGAAAGTTCAAATATTAAGCATTTGAAAGAAAAAAAGAATATTAAATTTCCAAAATCAATTCAACATTGTCGACACCTAGCGAGAAAGTTACATTTTATAATGCAGAACAAACTTCATAGAAAAAAAAATCAATTTCATTTTAAATTATTATCTGATGCAATATTTTATTTAAATATTAAATCGAAACTTTGATAGATAACAATGTAAAACCTAAGAAAGAACGATATTTAAAGAAGGGGCAAAAAAAAAGTAAAAACACTTTAAACTTGTACCAGTAAATGACTTCTTTGGAAAAAAAAATTCGAAGAACACTTATTTTCTTTTCGAGAAAAAGTTAGATTGGCCAAACATCTTTATCGCCTAAAATCCTATCCAATAAAAGGCAAGGTAAAAGAAGAACGGGAAAAAAAATTGCCGTTAAAAAATTTATTGCGTCCTAAAAAGTTGTCAAGAGTTCTTTCTTCACAGTTATTTTTATTCGATAAGATGTGTCTAGAGGCAATATTAGCCAGTACATGGAAGATATCTTTACATTGTCAGACTTTTAATGATTTTATTGCCTTAAAATTCTTTTTTAATTCTTCCCTCGATTATTAAGAATTTTATCACCTCGGAAGAAACAAAATTTTAACTTCTTTTCATCTTTTACTTACAGCTAGCACAATAACGAAAATCTTTTTCCCTCTCCTGTACTCCTTTTTTTCGCCTATCTTCGGAAGCCATCGAATCTTTGGATCTGGCAACCTCATTAATCGCAGACGATAGCAAGTATGCTTGCAACGATGGAGAAAGAGAGAACGCCACCCTTTCCCTACAATTTGATAGGCAGGCGTATGGAGGAACTTGTCGTAAAAACAGATGTTCGATCGAAAATTACCTCCGCCTTTCTTTTCGATCTTTTTTTATTTTTTATTTTTTTAATCCCCCTACCCTTACCAGCTTGCATTAGTGTTTTTCAGATATCTTTTCTTTCACCTGCTTGAAGAAAAGCACATATGAAAAACGAATTTAAATGCTGTGCATTTATTGGAAGAGTGCTTATTAGCGAAAGAGCAAATGTATTAAATTCCAACTAAAATTCTTCTTAACTATAAGTAAAATAGAAGTGCAAGAATCATAAATGAGAAAACTTTTTTGCTTTTTAAGGAAGCTGAATAATAAAAGAAATAAGCGATCATAGTAAATTCTTGTGAAATAAAGCTTTGAAACTAATTTCAAAGACTTTTTGGAGTTCAGCAATTCAGTACCAATATCCAAAATAGTTTTGAACTAAAATACTTTAGAAAAAATAAATGAAAGTGAAAATAAATTTATGATCTTGACAGAAACGTTTGCTAAACAAAAATAATTATCAAGAAGAAATATGTTTTCTTTTTTTTTTAAATGTTGTAGTGGTTACATTAACTCTACTACCTTCTCTTTCGATACAACAGATGGTGTTAACATGCATTTCCCATGATCCCAGAATTATTATTAGGTTGTATTCGAAGTGAGAGTCCTGAATTTTCGTATTGGTGTTTGTTTTGTCTTGTGAAATGTGTAACTTAGAAAATAATTAAATAAATGTGCCTGAAATTTTATCTATTATTTTCATCTGCCTAATAATAAAGTAATAAAGAGTCTTGTCGATTTATAGTGCAATATAATTCGCTTCAATCAACGTTGACTGAACTGCTATGAAAATTCGGAGCAAAATAAGCACAAGAGAAAAACAACGGTTTTATGCAAAAAATAGCGGAAAGCTATATTTAATAGTGTTTAAATTATTCAATGCTAATAATCCTTGACTAATTTTGCAAAGTATAATTTTCAAAAATTTATTAATTTGAATAAATAAGTAAATAGAGGGGGCTTAGAGAGATCGTTGTCCTCGATATCGTCCTTAATCTATACTTATAATAAAGCTCAATGTGTGTGTGTGTGTGTGTGTGTGTATGTTGGCGCTCTACAGGCCGGACCGTTGGACCTACAGCTACCAAATTTGGTACAAGTATACCTTGGAGGTCGGGAATGTGCACCTCGGAGCACTTTTTTTCGAATTTTAAATTAGAACTTGAATTAATTAAAATTTAAGCGAAATTTCGACGTTTTTCCGCTATAACTAACGAAAATATTATTGCACAAACATGATCTTCATATCAATTTAAAAATTAAAAAAAAATAGTTTTGTAACGGTATCAGTTTTTTTTTAACTTACAACGTAAGCTTCTATTTTTAACGAATTTTTAAAGAAATATTTTAACCATGTTTTTATCACGTGACTGGATAAAATAAAAGAATGCCGGAAGTTCGAATAAAAAAAACTATCATCGCAAAATAAATCTAAAGAAATGCAACTTTTAACACGTGACTGGATAAAATAAAAGAAATATAAAATGTGATATTTTCTAAAAAAATAAATGCAAAGCAAAGGATTATGTGATCGTTTGCAATATCTAAATAATTAATTCAATTCTTTATGGTAAACCTAATCGAATTTAGACAGGATATGCATTGGAATCCCGACTTAATGGCATATTTCCATTATCGTTTGCAATATCTATCATTAATTCAATATTTTTTTTCACTATAAAATGTGATAGTTTCTAAAAAAATAAATGCAAAGCTAAGGTTTCTATAAAATCTGCAAGAGCACGTCAAAGGGCAATAATTAGGTTTTATCACCGTGTTGCCATCATTTTGACGAAAGTTCAAAAAAAGAAAACTATCATCGCAAATAAAATCTGAAGAAATACAACTTTTAGCACGTGACTGGATAAAATTAAATAAATATAAAATGTGATATTTTCTTTAAAAAATGCAAGGCAAAGGATTCTATGATCGTTTGCAATATTTAAACCATTAATTCAATAAATTATCCACAGAGAAAGAGTACATTATCTTTATTTATACAGGATATGCATTAAAATTCCGGTCCAATGGCCAATTTGTAAAATATTATCAATAGGCATATATATTTAATACTATTAATTTGATCTAAATGAAGTAAATAATTACATTTTATGTAGTTTGAGTCAAACAATGCATTTATGAATAATGAGTTTTAGATTTCTTCATACTTTGCTCTGTGAGCCATATTTTGCAAAATATTTTTAATATTTAAAATAAAAATTGCTACATCAATCAGTCTTCTAAATCAATCATTAAAAAAGACTGATTTATAAAATTAAAGAATATTATAATAGAATAACTTTATCAAAAATGAAGAAGAAATAACAGTAATTTTTTACAATTCTGAATTTTGATTCTGAATGGGCAAATATAAAAATAAATTTTAAAGATGTTTTAACGTTTGTAGCGGTCTCAAAACTACTACCTTCTCTTTTGATACAACAGATGGAGTTACCTTATTAACATCAAGATATATTTTCCATGATCCTTCTTGGAAGTCCTTGTTAAATTAGATTCTAATGAGTGCCATGTATTTACATGTTAGTGTTTGTTTTCACTTGTGAAATCTGGAATTCTGAAAATAATTAAATAAATGTTCCTGAAACTCGTCTATTATTTCCATCTACCTCATCATACATTCCACCTACCTCATATTATAAAGAGTCTCGTCCCTCTATTATGTAATATAATTCGTTTAAATCAAAGTTGATGGAAGTACTATAAAAATTTGGAAAAAAATGTATAAAAATAAGTACAACAAAAGAAAAAAAAACAATTTTATACAAAAACAGGCAGGGGTTTTTTGTTGCTATTGTTAAACATATAATAGTCTTTTTATTATTCACGGTTGATAATCATTGAACAATTTTATAAATTATAATTTTAAAAAATATAGTTATTCAAATAAATAAATAAGTTGAAGCGGCTTGTCAAACGCTATCCTAGTAATGAATAGTCTCTATATTAAAAATGGTTTTCCATTCCACAGATGAAACATAAAATAAAACAAATAAAAATGACCAATAAATACAGGCATTTTTCCAAAAATTATTAAGAAATTAGAGTAATTTCGTACAGCTTTCAGTTTTGATTTTGTGCAAATATGAAAACTAATTTTAAAGATATTTTAACACTTGCAGTGGTTACATAACCCTACTATCCTCTCTTTTGATACAACAGAAGGTGTTAGCTTTTTAACCTCCAGGTACATTTCTCATGATTCTTATTAATAGTCGCAATAAGAATCATGGGATAATAGTTAATAGTGGAACTTAGAAACTGTTTAAATAATTGTTTCTGAAACTCGTATATTATTTTTATCTTCTTCATAATAAAGTTATAAAAAGTCTTATCCCTCTACACATTTTTTTAAATAAAATAAAAAAATATAAAAAATTATGTCAAAAACTTTATAATTACTACATTATCTTTGCATTTCACTGCATTATCTTGCAGGAAAATGATGAAAATACTTTGCTATAAAAATCTGAAAGATTTAATTTTTTCGATAGAAAAATTTAGCAACGTTAATAAATATGTATTTAAACCACATTTAAAGAGGCTGGTTCTGTAATGGCAACCTAATTATAAAATTTAACTACCAAAAGAATGGATGTATGGCCATGAATTCAAAGCTCTGAAATGAAAATATAGTATAAAAATACATTTTTCAATTCAAAAATATTTTAAAAACAAGCAGACTTGTTCCAAATATAATTAACTAGTGATTTTATAACAGTAAATAAAACAGTGTTTGTTTTGCTTTTTTAATTCTGCCGATAACGGTTTGTTTATAAAAGCTGTTTACAGAGCGTTTTTTACTTTAATTACCAGAACCACAGAAAAACGTTTTCCATTAGATTAAAATACTTAAATATTTACTATAATCACAAAAATACTTTGTACATTTTATTTTAATTTTTTAATACAGTTTACACCTTTGAAAAATTTTGCATAAATTTTACATCAAAACTTCCATATAATTACTATATTTAAACTGTTAGCATGCCAATGAAAGTATACATAAAATAATATAGATTCTGGATCATTTCATCATTTTAACTTAAAAAGGATTACTCAGATGATTTTTCTGTTCATGTAGTTTCATAACAGCTGTAATCACGGTTAATGCCATAAAGAATTTCTTTATACATTAGAGTAATCTACCATAAGAAATCTTTCACGAAGCATTGCACCGCTCAATTTATCGCTCCGATACATGAAGATTTCTCAATCGTTCTTTTTGAATCAGTGAATCGAAAGAAAGTTTGAAGAATTCGATTTCTCTTTAAGATCTTCTTTTATGATTTTTCAATTTCTTAAAATCGATAAAATGATATACATTGTACTCGTAATGCACTGTGGTCATATTACGCTTTCGAAAACAATTTTATTTATAAAACATTCATTATTGTCGAATGTTAAAATTTGGCTTAATTATACTTTATAAAATTATTACTGTAGAGGATAGGGACTCTTGCGATCGAGACAACTGTATTATGAATTAGAAGAAAATAATAGACGAGTTTCAGGAACAGTTATTCAATTATTTTCTAAGTCCTACATTCCACAAGAGAACACGAAAATACACGACACTCGCTTAGAATATCCTCCATTAATGACCCTCAAGAAGGACCGTGAGAAATATACCTGGACGTTAATAAGGTAACGCCATCTGTTGTATCAAAAGAGAAGATATTAGAGTTATGTAATCCCTACATCAAGATAATTATAACTGAATATTTTTAAATATTTTTTATCCAAGCAATTATTTAATATGTGTTAATCATATAGTTATTCTATGATATTGTTTCTTTTTCGATCAGGAGCATGATTAAAGGATTTTCAGATTGCAACAGAAACTCTAGTAAAAGAGACAAAGTTCTAAAATCAAAATAAAAAGTTCAGGATATCAAACAATGAAAAACATTTTTAAATGAAATAAAATTACAAACAAGATTTAAAATTACGATATACCACAAAACAAATTCTTTAAAGAATTACTGACAGCTAATGATTTTTTAGCATTACATAATTATAAAAAATATTACATATTTGTAAAACTATTAAATATTGGGTTGTTCGGAAAGTAATTTCGTATTTTTTTGTCAAAATGAAAAGAAATTTTCGTTTAATGAATAAATTATTTATTAAATTATAAAATTGCCATTCTGGTCTAATACCTTTTGCCATATTTTTGGTAGTAACATGATTACACGCTCATAAAAGTTTTGGTCTTTGCTGTAAAAAAAAACTGATCGAGGTGGTTTTTGGCCTCCTCATTTGAAGGAATAATTTTGCAAATCAGTTCTGGTACTGATGTACTATTAACACATCTTCTCCACACATATTGGCTAATTTATTTCTGGCTTGAAAAGCATTTTTACCTTTTATAGCAAAAAAGAAAAAAATGACGAAAATGCTGTTTATTGCTCTCCATATTTAAAAGGGCACCATCCAAAAACTACTGCGAAGAATCAGCTGCACTTTTTCACACTCAAGCCTTGCTATATCAGCTCTTAAAACATAAAATGATTTTGCGGTTTAAGTATGAAATTGAGTGCGAAAAATGCAATTAAATCCTTTGTCAGGAAAAAACGAAATTACTTTCCGAACAACCTAATAGTAACTGACACAGTGTGGTGAAACATCTGTGCAAAAACAAAATAAATTCATAGTTTAAAGCCTAGTATATTAAGAGCGAAAGAGCCCCCTGCCCCCAAAACCGAATAAAAAGAGGAAAAAATTATTTGAAGAGAATTTATTTTTTAATGAAAATGAAATTGTCAATATAATAAAAAATTCGCTTGTTTCTAAAATATATACAGAAAAAGTGTTTATTAGAAGGGTTATTTATAATAGCATAGAGACTCCAATAAATAGTTTTGTTCAAAAGAAATTCCCTAATTTAATTCTCTATTAAGCTAAATAGGGAAGAATTTTTTTTTAGTCCAGTAAAATCGGTAAGTATTTTTCACATGCAAAGCATAACAGTTCACAGCGTATAAAGTCCTAATGTAAAGATCAAAGGCTTTTCATTTTATAAATAACATTTCAACCCACACATGAAAAGAAAATTACTACAGAAAGTCTCGTTTCTGGTTTACACGTCTGCACCTAATTCACATGTTCCGTGTTCGGAGTCATCGAATTGTGGCATCACCAAAAGCCATTGCAAAACGTTAGCAAATTGCCTGCAGTGTTATGTTATACAAGCAAGGGGAATTCCCGTCAAGCACAATCAATCTCTCTGACAAGAACGGCACTATCTCATTTGCCTCTGAACGAGACAAAAAGGTAAAGGACTAAGTGGATAGTGAAGAACTCTGATTATATTCTGAACTCGAGGGAAATGAAAGGGGAAAAAGTCTTTGCCATGTGATCGGTCTCCATGACAACGCAACATGTAAGCAACTGAAGCGACACTGTTGGCGGCAAGACGAAGAGAAAGCGCGGGAAATGTTTAGAACATTTGATTCTCTTTTTCGTTTTCAGAGAAATTTCATTTTTGTTTAAGAAATCCAATAAACATGCTAGCGATGGTGATGGAAGAGAAAATAGCTTTGCTGCGTGTTCGAAAAATTTTAAATATTTTTTTTTAAATTTCTATGCAACCATTTCACATTCGTGAAGGTTTTGTAAGTTAATGGAGTAAATGGCATCTAGAATTGAAAATTTTTAGTCAATTAAGAATATAAAATAGAGTTTCAAAAAGAAAAAATGTTAATGTTATCCAAAAAGAGAAATACAAATATTTGTAACTATAAGTTTAAACAAATATTGTTTAAGATTTTTTAAAAGTTCTTATGTATTTTTTTTCCAAATTCCCAAAAATTTATCTTAACAACTGTCGGATTTTCGCCCAATTCATAAGAAACAAAACTAAATAAAATTACAAAAGACACAGTTAATAGCTTATATGCTTTATCTATAAATTTTGTCACTTTTTTTTTACAAGCTCAATAATAAGACTTTTCGGTCAATTCTCTGATCATTTTACAAGTAATTTATACAAAATTCATTCTAAGCATAAAATAAATAACATTCTTATACATAATGCCAAAGTAATAAAAATAAATCAATACATTTTTAAAGCAAGACAAGCTAAAAAAATTTCTTACATTCTAAAATAAGTAAAGAGTGCCCCGAAATTAATGAGAGATTTGTATTTGCCATCTTTCGTATAGTAAAGTGCTGGCAACGCTATTGAAAAAAAAAAAAAATTGAAAGCTCATAGTTTAGGGTTAGTAAAAATGGATCGTTACGGATAGAACACGTTAACGCTTTTTTTAGTGTATTTATGATTCAATAAAAATACACATTGTTCCATCGAGTAACGTTCCAGTTTTACTAATCCTAAACTATCAGCTATCAAATGGTTTTTATCAATAGTGTTGCCAACACTTAACTTCACGAATGGTAACAAATTCGAATATCTCATTTATTTCGGGACACTTTTTATAAAACATTCTTGACTTCATTGTGATGTTGCATATTCTTAAATTAGTTGTGAGAATTAAACACCATCTTGACAAAATTCACTTACACACACAAAAAAAGAATATGATAAATTTTAATATTATTGATATAAAATGAGAACTGTGTATCATATTTTACTGATTAGCTTTCCATACACAAACTAATTCTAAATTTCATTTTATTAATAAATATGAGAAAACAAAAAATATTTTCATATTTAAACTTCTTTATTAAAATAAGACAGAAACACTAGCAGTATTTAATTCTATAAATCGACTCATAGCTCTAGAATTCATATCTGAAATTCTTAAAAAGTAGAATATTTTTTAGCAGAAAACATACGTTTTGTATGAATAAATATAACACAAACACGTAGAGAAAAAATCTCTGGCTATAAAAAAAAGAATGTGAAGTATCATTTTACACAGGAAACGTTCAGTCATAAATGCCTTACGCTACCAGCTTTCGAATTCTGCAACTTTTGAGAAAAATAGGTTTCAACTTTTCTGTCACCTTAGCAACTAAACGCTGCATTTTAGCCTAAAAGGTTTCTCCCTTTTTTCCCTCTTTTTTCTGATCCGCCCAAAAAAGGTCCCTCCCCCTGTCCAATAACAATGTTTCTTCCCTGCTGCATTCAGCATATGCCATTATGCCGTTCGTTTCATAAAAGATTCTCTATCAACGCTCGTGTCCGTATTTCGTTGTTTTCTTTTTAGGTGCACCTGCAGTCTTTCTTTTCCTGTCGAGCTTTCTTGTCAGGGGAAGAAGCAGCGCAAAGGAAGTTTTGTTTTGCTTTAAGCGTGTATTTAACTTAGTAACGATCGAACAAATTACGAATAACGATACGTTGATAAAATTTCTATTGTCTAAATAATATTTAAGTTTTTAAAATCTTGGAGTTAATTCTTTATTTGTTTTGCTTTTTTAGTAATCTGTTTAGATGACATCTAAAGGTTTCTGAAATGTGCTGTCTTAATTATTCAATGAAATATCTATATAATATCTGAAACATAAGTGGATTATGTATAAATGTATTATAACAATCTATCAAGGATTTAATTTCAGTTCACCGTTTTAAGAACCAATAAAATGATGCCCGCATAGCGCATGCCACGGTGATTCTGGTATTAATCTAAGATAAAATCAATGCAACTTTAAAATAAAAATGATGATTTGTGGATTCAATTCTTGATAAACTAATTTGACTCTTTCACATTTACAACCATATTTAAATTCTTAGTTTAATGTCACATGATATTTGTTTCGTACTAGAGGCGGTATTAGAGAGGGTTGTCCCCCTTTTAGGCAATCACTCCCCCACTGCCGCTGAGCTAGAGATTTTAAGAGTTTTGTCGGCAGAAGTTTACACTACTTCAGTGCTGTTAAACAAGGCTGAGCATTAAACAACTATGATAATTTAAAAATCAATAAATAATAATCTTAAAAAACTGTAAACAATTGAAACATTCAAATAATAGTTTAAACGAATGGATTTAATTTTACAAAATAACCGATTAGGTGACAAGTCAATAAGGACATCGCATTTTACAGATAAATTTTGGTCGGATATCGAAGATGTTCAGTAGGCAAATTTTCAGACATTTGATTTATATTTTGTTCATTCAGTTTACAATTTAGACTATATTTACTAGAAAAAAAAATCTTATTGCGAAAGGCGTTTGCGTGAATTACAAATCTTACCACATTTCCAAAATAGCAATAATCCGCTGAGCAATATATATGTAGGGGGGGTATTATCACGAATTCGTACAACTATCAAATGATATATACGGTTGATTTGTAAGATGTATAGAAATCTGCCAATAGGCTTTCACAGTAAAATAAATAATTTCAATATCCGTTCCTTAATATTGAAAATCTTACCGTAATTATTTAATATTATCGTACAATGTATTAATTTAGGTGTTTAATTAATATTACAAAATATTAATTTAGATGGGAATATTAATCATCATTTGGAATCTATACTACACAATACTAAAAAAAACATTTAACTATATAAAAAATTATCTATTACAAAAAATAAGACGCTATATAAATAGATATAACCCTCTTTAACAGATTTAAAGAACATTTCCAACATTTAGCCATCGGTAAATCTGAATTCAATCACGCAGTGAAACGAGATAGAGTAATGGAATATTTTCTCTACGCAAAAATACCTGCGTTGATAAAATTCAAGGTATAATATGTTTCATTGCACAATAATTAGTAAGTATGTGCGCTATTAATTAGAATTCCCAGCGGGGTAGAAAACACTCCGCTTGACAGCACACACACGCACGCTCTGCAATTCCCCCTTTCTGCAGGTGGGTAAATATTACATCCAAAGTTTTAATTAAAATTGATTCTTTTTCCACTCGTTCTGTGCACTTTCCACCATCAATTAATTACAAGCACCTCAAATTAAGATCTTGTGATGCACTTTATTAAATCCTAATAAACCAGCATGGAAGACGATTCGAACATTCACCCATAAATAAAACACCTTCTGTAATCGCGTTCAGCCCGAAGCGTGGATGGATATACAAAGTAATCATAACCGTACCGGTATCATAAACAGCCCTTTTGTTAAAGGCATATACGGAGAGGTAACAACGATCTTGCCTCATTTTCTTTCATTAACTTAATATGCAGAGGCTCATTTCCATTAAAAGGGGTTTCCATCCAGACATTCGCTATTCCCCAAGGAGGAAGCTTCTGCCATCTCTCACCCCACCTCTAACCACCTTGCTAACTCATCCCGGACTGATTGGGGGCTCATTTAAGTGAAACTTCCTGCGCCGAAGAGAAATTAACAGCATTAGGGAAATAAGAGACGGATGAGAAGGAAGTATGGTGCAGGCTTTTCTCAGAAAGGCTCAGGCTGGCTGGCGGGCAGGCTTTCCAAGATTTCGCTGACCGAATTTCCATTCGATTTTTCCGGAAGGCTTGCCCACGTTATCGGATAATCCTGCCCACAGTGCGAGAATTCCGGTCTTTTCGCTCGGTAGGTGCACAATGGGAGTGCGACTGAATGGCAGGAAGGCAGGCAAATGGGCAACGGAAGACAAGGATTTCGAAGGAAGAGATGAGTTTGGGTTAATGGGAATGGACATCAGGAGGTTGGTTAATTAGGACAAATAGTGGGGAAGCAGAGTAAAAATGATGACCATTAAGATGGCAAGGATATGAAATAACTTTAGAATTAATCGAATAGCATGCTGTTTTCTTTGAATGTGAACAAAGGAGAAATTTTACTTCGAACACTATTAGTTAGATTACAATGGTAATAGCAAATATAAATTGGTATAAATTAGGAAAGGATTTTGTAGGACTTAGATTGCAATAAGATTGATATTGACGTAGAACACATTTTCTTATAAAGTAAGACACACAAGTTTACCAATTCTCAGTAATAGAGATTTACATACCCAATTCGGTATACTCAGTTTTATGGATATATTGGGAAAATGTTAAGAATAAGAATTATTAATAGTTTTAAGATTAAGAATTTTTTTTAAAAAATATCATTGCAGCTTCAATATTGAAAAAATTTAAAAAGTATCTCTCCGTTAATTTTATTTTCGTTAACACGTTGACTGCCAACTGCTAGATAATTCGTAGATTGTGTTCTTTTCTAGGACCAAACCATCTATGTTATTAGATGGCACCTTCTCTACAACAGATAAAATATAGTAAAGAAGAGGTCATCTAATTAGATAAATGGTCCTGATATCAAGCAAGGGTAGGGGCAGTAAACGTGTTAAATAATAAAAAAAGCTACAATAGCATTTAAAAAAAAATTAAAGCAATTGATTCGTTTTCAAACAATAAGAAAATTAATGCATTCTACTAATATATTTCTTGTTTTACTTTACATTGCATTCTTGAAACCTCTTCAGACAATATAAAATGTACAAAGCAAAGTTTAGTACTTCATGAGGTATATTAAGACTTTACAAGAAGAAAGAGTTCATTTTGATTTGCAGCAAACGAATCATTCATGTATTTTGCATTTCTTTTTTTTTTTAAACACTGAGCAAAATTTTAGTAAATACATTCTTGGATACGAAGTATAGTAAAAATACTGCAATTGTCAAGAAATTAAAAATCGTGATATTTATGAAACGAACACCACATTTTTATCATGTCTGTCTATTTTTTTGTGAACACAAAAGCTCAAAAACACTGATATGAAATTTGATAAATAGACTTTAGATTGAATCTGTAGATTTATATAATTTTGAACAAAAATACATTCAAAGGAATTTTGTATACTCGACTATTCGATTATAAATGAAATTGATAACTACAAAATATAAATAGCTAGACAGATAAAATTTTGTACATAATCTTAACAATGTAAATTTGTATAAAATTTTGTATCAAATCTGTGTATTTGGCCTTTTGCATTTTTGCATGCATGTAAAAAATTACTTAAAGCAGTTAAATTCATTATGTTATCTTTTGACTACATCTGTAATTACGTAATTGTATTTTTTCATCTGATTCTATATGATGTCCTGTATCAAATTTTGAGTTTAATTCATCGGGAAAAAAGTGCCCAGAATATGTATTGACATGATAGTCTCGATGAAACTGCTAGATTCACGCCAGATATTTATATTTCATAACTATTGTTTGTCAATTTCACTTAAGGTACTCAAGCATTTGTTGGCTAAGCAAAGAATTAAGTTGAGACCACTCCTGGTCTGAAAACTACTATTTGATTACTCGGGTAATTTTAGAGTTCATTGTCTTTTGACAGTCAAATCAAGTCAATAAATTGACTCCCTATCTTTCTATTTGCCCCATTAAAAGGACATTTCTAAGAAATAATTTACTCTTTAAATGCTTACTTCGAAAATTAAAACGCCTTTTAACTTTTAAAAAGTCAACGATTTTCCTTCATCATTCATTAACGATGACACTGCAATCATTTTCAGCCGTTTTGCTGATAAAAACCATTAAACGTTATAAACCGCCATCATTAACATCATCATAATTAATATTAGACTAAGTCGTTTAAAAATATAAAATAATTTTAACAGAAGGTCAAACTTCTTTTAAAAGTCAATTGAAAGTCTGAGTTATTGTAGCAGACTGTTTTCAAACTATCAATCAATCAAAATTTCTTACCATCATCATTTTTTTTTAAAGACTCACTTCATTTTATAAAATAGTAAATTGCAGTTAATGTTCATTGAATGATTGACAAAACAAGCCTTAATGAAACGATACCAAAAGGAATAATGATTCTGATATGCAAATTTCTTATTTCCTTTTATGCATTCGGAAAAGTTAATGACTTTGCATGAATTCAATTGATCTTGAACCTTTAATAATTTATTTTTCGGTATAATTTTCTGCTTTTGTGGATACAAAAAAGAGCCGAAAATGAATTGATAGAGTCAGTTAAAGACATTTATTTAAAACGTATAATTTATATCTAAATGTAAATTATACCCGCCGAACTCGCAGTTGATGGCTTAACAGTTTTAATGAAAAGCATCACGATTTCATAACTAGTCTGCAAATGATGATCAGCAATGTTAATGGATCAGCTATGATAATTCGTTTCCTTTTCATAAACTAATATCAAAAATATGAATGAATAAAATTAAAGAAATCCAGTGGGAATAGTCTCCATGAAACATTCCCGCATACCTTCTAATAAGGATGTTATTTTCTGTGAAAAACTGTGAATCTTTTGCAAGGTCGTGAATGCCAGGAATGTTCAGATTTTTTATTTTCACCTTTAAGAATTGTGAGCTTGTAGAATTGCAAAAAAGTCAATTTCAGTATAAACTGGCAAATAATAAATATGACAGATCAATCTTTGATGTCAAGCTGGAGATGTTACTGTATCTAATGTATATTTTTGTTGATTAATCACTAATACATGTATAAAAAATTCAACGAGTATTTTCGGCGCATTTTTTGTAGCTAATTGAAATCAATTGGCAAATAACTATGACAGATCAAACTTTGGTGTAAATCTGGAGTTTTTACTGTATTTAGGATATACTTTTGGAGATTAATCACTAATACAAATACCAATAAATTCAACGAGTATTTTTGGCGTACATATTGTAATCAACTGAAATCAAGTTTTGACATAATTTTTAATATATTCACACGCTGCTTATTAAGTTTCCCTTATTTAAACTATTACATCTTGAAATATTGCATTTACATTCATTCGAAAGAATATACCAACAGACGGACGGTCAACCCCTTGTTGGATTTGGTTCCAAATTTAATATGTATCTATAGTTTAAATAAATTTATGTACCATATCTTATGAATGCTGTTCTTTTCGTTTTATAGGGCTAAGTTTTCCTGTACTCGGTCATAAGACCGATAGACTTTCTCTAATTGAATTTCGTTCAAATTTTGATGGAAGTCTACAAATTTCGTATGAAGATCATATACCAAATTTAACAATCTGGCGCAAAGTATTTTTGAATGAATGGGCTCACAAGCAAGCAGATATATTCCAAAAATGTGTTTTTCTTATTTAGGGAGTTCTGCTGAAAAAAGATTTGTGGAAATCTTGAATTCAAATTTTGTGACTATTGTTAATATTTTCACTTTGTATGCTTCATAGTAAAAATGATTAATTTTAAGTAGAGAGAATTTATTACCATTCCCCCTCCCCTTATAGTAGGAATGAATATGCTGTTCTACGGAAAATGATATCCATGATATATTAAATGTGAGAAAATATTTGTCAGTATAACAAAATCATGTGCTCTTTATGTATGTGAACAATAAGCAAACAGCTAGAGATTGTATACATTTGTTTCTCTCTGTTTGTCTTTCCGTTAGAACTATCCTATTTAGTTCAGTAGTTCATAAGCTTGTGTATTTTTTGAGAAAAGCTTTATGACTGAAAAGCAGACATGATGAGTTTTTAATGCCTGTTTTGTAGAAAAAAAATATCAGCGTACTATTTTTTTAGGGACAATCTCCCTGTTAGAGATTTGTTTTCATTATGTGCTATGATGTTATGTATTGTCTTAAACGGAATGAAGAAAATTTATGCAATAGTGATCAAGCCTTACTCACGTTATTACAATAACAAACTTTACAAAAGCATGTGCAGTAGCTCAACTTCTAATTAAATTTTCTTTTTTGGACTAAAGTGCCTACTTTTCGTCATCTAATTAGAAATGTTCAAGAGATTCGGCAATCATGATAGTATTCTGAAGGAAGGAGATTAATAAAATATACATAACAATTAAAATTACTTGATGAGTCTGAGATTCCTGGAAAGATTGTTACAATGTTCTGATTTGCTAATGACTGACTTACAGATATAGAATTGAATTGTATAATTTTGATGAGTATTGTAGATTTATCAGACAATTATGCACAATGTAGTCAGCTTTTAGTATCATTCCTTATATCCCATATAACTTATCCCTACAATAGATAATTTTACCACGAGGATGTAATATTCGAATTTCAATTAATTGAATAATTTGATTTGCCTAATGCTCCGTTACGCAATAAAGACTATTTCAAAAAATTTCTCGTCAGTTTGAATCAAGGTCAGATGACAAGAACGACATTACCCGTATTTTCCAACTCCCTAGTTGCAGAAATATCTGGATATTTCACCCCGAAATACAGTTTCAACGAATACCGGATTCACTACAAAACTTTTTTTGCAAGGAAATCATGGTCCGAACTTATCATTCAATAATTTGAAAGCAAATATATTTCAATACCATCAAATTAATATTCGTCATGATTCATTAATGAGAGTAATTATTTTTATCTATGCATTGCAAAATCTCCATTTATTAAAAAATATCATATATAACTTTTTAAAGACGATTTCATTCAGAAGAAAGAACAAAGAATTATTATTTATTCCTTTTTATTTTATTTTTTCTTATGAATTCTGAATTAATTAGGTTGAATGCTTTATTGATTCATACTGCAATTTGAAATTTATCGGGAATGTTTCATGGTGGGGAAAAAAGAAACAGGAGGCGTGATTTCCCCAAAGCAGCTCGTATATTCCCTAATAAGTGCTATGAAGAATTCCCTAATAATTACAATGGATTGTCTAAAATCATGAACGGTGATTATGGCGAGATGAGAGCTCAGCGTTTTAGGTTCAGACCCATGAGCCTATAATGATTTTTTTTATTGACTGAAATGAAAATTTGATAATACAAAACAACTTTCATAATACATTGCATATTATTTTTTTTAACTCTAAGTCATTATGTTTATAGCTATCACAGATGCATGTATCAAAATTTATAATACAGGCGAGTTATTGTGAAATTAATTTTGATACGAAGTATAATTTATATATCAAAATTGTGCATCAAACTTTACTTATATATGTAATATTTTCTAATTCTTGAGCTTCTTTGCTTTCAGGAAAAAAATTTTAATCAAAATTTGATCGAAATCTCAGAATTTGCTTTCAAGAGCAAATATTAAATCTTATACTTCCAGCTCATAGTGGTTTTGAGTTGTGGTCACAGGCAGACAGAATTCTGAAAATGTGTTTTTCGAATTCAGGGAACAACGGAACTTGGAAATCCGTTAAAAACTCGAGTTTATTTAATGGTTGCAAAACTTTTTTTTGTTGTATATTTTGTATACAACAAAGTAAATTCAACTGACACTTCTTTATTAACCGTTTTGTACTAGAAAAGGAAAAAAAATACTTTTTGAAGTACATTATATATTTGAAATAGATAAGATATTCTTAATTAATTTAACAAAGCTTTACATTTTATTTTTTCCATTAATATATAAGCCCATTTCTTTCGTAATTTTACTTTATCTAGAATTCAGAAATTCTATCAAATATCTATAAATAGAACCGTTTAGTTTTTCAAGTCAATAGCTGTAAATTCCTTTAAAACATTACTATTAAATTCATTTTAAATTAACCAGTTAACTGTTTTTGACAAGTACATTCATCATGGAAAAATTATAACAATTTACGTTATGACGAATTTATTCATCGGGATTAACAAATAATTACACATTGCAGTTTGAATTACAATTTTATAACTAGAAAGAACATATTCGTAAATTTTAAGATGCTTAAAATATTTTGAGGCCAAGTCGAAATGAAAGAAACAAATCAAAGATTATAACGAGTTATACCATTCTCTAACAGCAACTTAAAATAATAAATTGACTTTTTATTTTTATTTTCCTTTTATAAGCAAAAATATGTATTAATTTAAGTATATAAATAAATGTAATAGATTTTTTTAAAAATAAAAGTCATTTCATTGCAACATAATTTCATATGGCACAGACTAATATACTGGTCATCGCTAAGTTTCTGCGACCAAATTAAAATGCTCATTTTCTGAAGAGGTCTAAACAATTAACTAGTTAATGCATAGAAATTATTAAAAAAAATTGTAGAAATATTTTGAAAAGTCCAACCAGCATCAAAGACAGATAGGATATAAAATTTGAAAAGACCCTTTTTCATAATCAGCAGGAAACTTTAATAAAGCTCCATACATCACGGAGAAAACAAATAGGTCGTCGGAACATTATACAAAAACGCTTAATTTTCGCCAAACTTGGAATCATTTCCTTTTTATTGTTATTTCAAAGGTATAAAGAAAGGATCATTTTTCTCCTCCTCCTCGCAAGAAGCAATCACTTACCTTTAAATGGATAGACAATGATATATCTACGGCTCATATCTTCTAACTAATGGGTGGTACAAAAATCTCGTGAATAGGCTTTAGGAAGCATTATAAACGATGGGAATAACTTTTATTTGACGCTTATTTTACTTTTTTTTTCCTCTTTGGAGAATCTATTTTAATAAAACGAAAAAAGACTGCCACCCATCTATTTTATTAGTCTTGAATTCTCCTAGAAATTTGAAACCTCTGATCAACGAAGCTTTCGGTTTTTTTTTATTACCAGGGAGGTATGCTTAGTTTAAAAGATGGCAGTGTATTCTGGGATATTTCTGGTCTATTTTATACTCCCGTTCCTTCAATAAAGCACAAAGGAATGCTCATGAAAAATCATATTGTATATACTTTTACCATAGTATTGGTTATAAACTGGCATACTTTCAGCAAACTTAGACTTACGTCATGCATAAAAAGCTCAAAACGCTCCAAAACGTTGGTGGTTGGAACTAGAGTTAACAAATTAAGACTTTTTGGATAGTAAATATTCATTAAACAAAAGATCTTCCAAATTTTAATTAGATTTTTAATTGAAAATTGATCAAAATTTCACGATGCATTCTCAATATCTAAATAGTAGTGTATAAAATCTGTTTAAACTCTATTACTGTATAAAAATAATTATATTTTACAACTGAAGATGACCCTAAATTCCAAAAATATACTATTCATTGAAAACAATTATTTTTTACTTCAATAAATTTAGTAATTTTAATAAGTTTAATGATTTTTAAATGCATTCTTCAATAGTTTTTAATATATATAATTAAAGAAATATAATAGGAGAGCATTTTGAAGATATAATTGAAGAAGAATTGAAAATAAATTTCAAAAATATAATTGAAGAGTTATAATTAAATAACATTAAGAACTACACGAATAAGAGAAATTTTCACAAATAAAATAAAGGAAGGCAAATCAATAGTTTTATATTATCCTATTATGAAGCCTTGTTCAAGAGACACAAAATGATATTTTATCTCCTTTAAATTCTTTTGATACTTCTCTCAAAAGTAAATAAAACTTTCTTTCAAGAAGACTTGGACAAAATGTCACGAAAGAAAACGAAAATATCAAAAGCAAATAGATTTTTAGGCAAAAAAATTAGAGGGTAGAATTAAATCTTAGACATATGAGTGTGAAATTCTGATAAATTGTTGATTATCATTGCAATAGGGTACAACAAAAATGAATTGACCTAACTTCACTTCTACGACGAATCGCATCAAGAATTTTGCCTTGGCCTGTAATGACCCTTAAAATTCAATAATTGTTCTTGCATTCTTGATTTCGCGACTGTGGCCATTTATTTGCATGATTAGATATGTTGAGGGGGGGGGTTGAGGTTACTCTCATATCCTATTTCCATGGTCCATTGCTTCCATGTTTATAGAGGTAAAGTCGCGTTCCGACAAAGTGTGCGTGCCTTGAGACCAATGTATTTTGCTTTCTTCCTCCTGTCTTGTGGTTTAACGTGTTCTTTGAGGTCTGTTTATTTTACCGACCATATGAGGGAGCTAGAGACATCTTTAAGGCGGGAGTGGTTCAACTATTGGTCTGTCGACAGATTTACAAACCATATCTGTAAAGACAACAGGCCGTTTGCACAAATCTGCCATTTATGGGCCACTTTCGCCTGTGAATGTCGATCAGAAGCGTCCCAAAATGAATAGGTAACAAAGAGCCTCGGATAACTACAAATGAAGGAGAGAAGCAAAAAGTACCGCACGCAAGACACCCACAGGCCATGGAAACAACTATTTTACGGAGTTAAAAACAAATATTTGGAGAAGGGGGATTATCGAAATAAAACTTTTAACTTTGCGATTATAACATAGTTGAAATTGGATATGATACTCAGAGGGGTTTTACAAATGAAAGCATCCAACAGCGCCCAAGCTCCAAGTTAATCTTATATTATCACTGATTATTACTCCATCCCCATGAAAAGAGATCTGCAAATGACACAGCACGGACGGATTATTTCGAACAATCCTCTACAAATGCGACCAAACACATCCCATCCACCCACCACGCCTAACCCCCGCCTTTCGGTCCCTTATAAAACTTACCGCCGGCTGAACGTAATGATTAACGAGCCTTATTAATTCGCTATTAATGCTGGACCGAAAGCCAAAATGTTCTCGCAGCAGAGGCATTCGAATAAGTTATAGTCTGACCACCGGCTGCTTTGTCAGTATAAATGGAAAGATGCTTACAAAAGCTATCCAGGCTTTTCGAATCCTTTCTGCAAGGGATTTGGGGGGGGGGGAGTGATTATTTCAGTTGGGAATGGGATCAATACTTATTTTAAAAGTTATTGTGTCAGGATGGACATGGACAATGAATGTAGTTTCAATCAGGTAACAACTACCAAAGGAGTGGCTGGTTGCATAATGCTAGATTTTTGATAGTCAGATGCTTCGTTGTTTAGACTAAAACAGGGAAGAAGCATTGTTTCGAGTATCAATTTTTACTGTCTCTTTAGAAGCAAAATATAACATTAGAATAATTTTTTGAAAACTTCGTAGCAGGTTTATACCACGTTAAACATAGTCACACCATTATGTTGATCAAAAAAGCTTTATATTTTGAATTATGGAGAAATATATAAAATGATAAAATACGTATCAACAACAAAAAAAATTAACCGTTATTATTTTTTTTTTTTTGCCCATTGTAATGAATGTTTCGAATTCAAAGTAAAATCTACAATTTCTTCTTGCTAAACAACTAAATAAACAACTTGCTAAACTAAGACTTCATTAATATTGCTTGATCCTATATTTTTATTGATATAAGACATATAATATACACTTCCGCACTGGTATAAGACAAATGGTATATACTTCCGCACTTGTATATGACTTATGTTTACTTCTGCACTGGTATAAGATATATGGTGTATACTTCTGTTCTGGTATTAGACATATGCTGTATACATCTGCTCTGGCATAAGACATTTGTATACTTCAGCTCTAGTATAAGACATATAGTATACGTTTTCGCATTAGTATAAGACACATGGTATAAACATCGCAATGGTATAAGACGCGTGATTTATACTTTTGTACTGGTATAAAATATATGGTATATACATTTTCTCACCAAAAGAAAGAAGTTTAGGATGTTTGTAATATTTTCCCCATGACATTAAGAAGAGAATAATTTAAAGAATTTAAAGTTTTATTGGTAAAGTTAAATTTGGTTTAATTGCATTAACGTTTCGTTTTAAAGCTACATTAAGACGGAATAAACTATTTAAAGGAAAACTATTAAAAATAAAGTAAATAGATGTAGGAGAGTCAGAACTACTGACCTTGAAATGTAATGCATATAAAAGGGCTTTAGATACTAAAATAATATATTTTCTTAATTGTATACCTTTTTTATTACTTATTGTATGCATAATTTTGTTTATTGTAGGTATAGACTTTTGAAATTTATAAATATATCTTTAAAATTTTGAAAAATACCCAATAATTTAAGAGGAGAATTTTATGAATACATGATGCCGAAATCAATGCATCTGCTTCTACAAATTAAGTACAGTATATTGTCTGTCTTTCTCTTTTTAAAATTCTCAACATAAACAATGAATAAAATTGAGAAAATTGAAATGTGACTTTCTCTATAAAATATTAAAAAACTTAAAATATATTTGAAAGTTCTAAAGAAAAAACATCTATTTTAATGATTAAGCGTATAAAAATTCTCACCTAATACATAACCAACTCCAATATTTGCGAAAAGATCAGACTTACCTAAAAGAGAAAAAAAATTATTATATGAACAGATTATAAAAAAAGTTAATCAATAGTCATCACACAGTTTATGAAACTAAAAGCATTAGTATTTTATTAAGATAAGCACAGTGGCTTCCTTTTTTTCTTTTCTTCACAAAATTTGTTTGTATGCAGTTCTTTTTAATGTGTTTTATTAACACATTTTTTACTTCGTCCGTCTTTTTATTTCAAATTTTGAAATCGATTTTAACCTAACTTCCCGATGAGTTAAAACTTTAAACAAAGTACAGAACAAGATGAAATGCAATATTAACTCGATTTCTTGTCTCTCTGTTCGTTAAATTTTTTTAATCGAATAAAATTTTATTACTTGCAGATGGCGCCATACCAAGTTAAATGGAAATTTAGTTTAAAATCGATTTAATTTTAATAAAAAAATTTATTTTTATTATTTATTATTATTATTATATTAAAATTTAATAAAAATTATTTAAAAAATTAGAAGCGAACAAAAAAGTAAAAGAATTTTAAATATTGATTTACAAATTTTCAAAATAATCTCTTTGAGGTTATAAATACGAATGAGATAATCAAAATGTAGTTTAGATTCTCTTAGTCCATTTTACAAACGTGGTACATTAAAGATTTATTTAAGTAATCATATGTAAAAAAAACATAACATAATTTCTTTCTTTTGAAAAGTTTTGTTTTATTTATTTTGAACTAATACTATTTCTCAATCTGATTTATTTAAAAAAATTAAAAACGAATAAATAAGAATTACATTTATTTCCTTAATGGCCAAAAAAGTTTTTAATGGCAAACTAAGAAAAATCATATTCAATATATTTTATACGACTTTTCTTTGTTTATTATTATATCAGTTTATATAATTCCTTCTTTTAATTTCGTTATTTTATTAAATATATCAGTTATTTCCTATATTAGGTATTTTAGGAAGAGGTATCATGTCACGATTTTTGTTCCTGATAATTTCAGCAAATAGGCCTAAGTACAACATTTAACATACTAATACATGTTCAAAGAAAATACCTAAAAATAACAAAGCCTAAAAGCCATTTATGACAAGTGACTAAGCAGCATCTGAAAAGTATTAATAATATTTGTCTGTTATGAAAATTTACTAGTCAGAATAAAGAATTTAATTGTGTAATTCTTATTTAAAAACGACAAGTTACTGAGAACGAAATATAGCTTCATCAGTAAAGCCTTTAGCTTACTGAGCTTTAACCTAAGTCCTTAATCTCTTTATGTAATTAAAGTATCAAAAGCGGAAAAAACAGCCATTTCCTAACATTTCCCATGCTAGCAAATGAAATTATTTTATAGAGACGTATAAAAACATTTCAGACATTAAAAGAAATTTTCCACTTGGAAGTGCTCCATTGAGTAATTTATTATGGTTTTTGTTCCTACTATTCGACTTAATCTTCGCTAAAGTATTTAAAAGTGATTATTTGATTAATTGTTCCAATAAATCCTACTAAAACGATTAGTGTCTTTTTTTCACTAGAAAAAGGAGTAACCAACTGACCTTACTCTGCAGCAATGCTTAAAAAAATGCATATTGATAAATGAACATAAATAACCAACATATAAAGTTAATTGTTTTTAATTGGACAGATAGTTAATTAACAGCCTGTTTTAATTTCCGAAACAAAATCTCAGAGCGAAAGATACGATGGGTTTGTGTAGGAGGCAATCCATTACGGATTCAAAGGCTAATTAGAACAATTCGATGTTAAATTGTTTCTGAAAACGTAGAATGCTTGCTCGGCAGTATTAATGCGGGAAGTTTTTAAATTTTTACAATGACTGTTTATTTTTTCTTTCTGTTTCTTTATTGGAAAGTTTTCGTCCGTTTCAATAGCGCAAGCTATTTTCTTCAATTTAAAAGTATAAAAGCGATGAATAGATTTGAATAAAATAAACGTAAACCTAAGAGAAACAAAATCGTTTTCGATATTTTAAAATAGAAGTTTTCATGCAATATATAAAAATGAATTTTTGTTTGTTTGTATTTTATGAGCGGCCTCCGTGCCGTTCATCCAATCGCGGTAAACTTTGACAAATTATTGCTTGCACTAGCGCAAAGGTTATAAACATAATGCAGTTATTATATCTAATGCATAAAAATGAATGTTTGTAATATTTGCGCTGATATATCGTTCATCCGATGGTCATAAAACTTTGCTTTCTTATTGCTTTGAACTTAGAAAATTCATTTTTTTCGCATGGTCAATTGGATGCTCACGAATCGATCAACGATGAAATTTGCTTTGCTATGAGAATAATAAAGTTAAAAAAAAATTATTTATATTTATCCTTTATATATCATTCAATTTTACTTAATGCATTCATTGTCGAAAAAAAATAACATTCTTTTTATCATTTCTCATTAAACAAGATGTTATTTCAAATGATATTTAGAAAACTATTTCTTCTGAGTCAGTTACGCTCCGACCGATAAGTACCGACTAGTTACAGATAAAACTTGTATTCAAATGACATCACTTCCATTAGAGAAAGAACTGAAATAGGACATATATTTTTAAAGTCATTTCACTTGTTATGATACTCTGCCTCTCTCGCCTTTATATCCCGATACCGTGTTTGAAAAAAATTAAGAAATTGTATAAAGTAATCACACAAACCATGACTTGCAGGAGCTTAAACGAAGTTCACGAACTGATAAGTTAGAATTTGTCTTTCATGATTTTGGTTGAAATGTAAGTGATTTTGAAATCTCCTACTTTGCATATGGCGGATTTCCGACTAAGAAGACAAGACCTAGTACCACTGAACTTATGGATGCAGCAAGCTGATCGATTAAAAAAAAGCTATCTATCCGAATAAATAAATTGACAAAAAATATATATTTATAAATCAGTTTTGCATATTATTTATATATTCGACTATCGTCATCTATAATGCTGGTTGAAGTTAGAAACACCCATTCTTTTTGAACTACATAAATATGGAGTGAATAATCCAAACTTGTATTTTGGTGGCTAGAAATGAGATATATTTTTTGTTTAAATTAACCGAAGACTTAATTGATTGAATTTAAATAAGGGAATAAACTTAAACATAAATTTATCAATGAATAGCAAGGATCAATGAATGGAAGTCAGCAATGATTATTTTCTTATATTTAGGCTGAGATGAACCAAACTGCAATTGTATTTATCTATACTTATAATAAAGCTCAATGTGTGTGTGTGTGTGTGTGTGTGTGTGTGTGTGTGTGTGTGTGTGTTGGCGCTCTACAGGCCAGACCGTTGGACCTACAGTTACCAAATTTGGTACATGTATACCTTGGAGGTCCGGAATGTGCACCTCGGAGCCCTTTTTTCGAATTTTTAATTAGAATTTGAATTAATTAAAATTTAAGCGAAATTTCGACGTTTTTCCGCTATAACTTCCGAAAATATTATGGCACAAGCATGATTTGTATATCAATTTAAAGATAAAAAAAATAGCTTTCTAATGGTATCAGTGTTTTTAATTTATAACGTAAGCTTCTATTTTTAACGAATTTAAAAAAATATTTTAACCATGTTTTTATCACGTGACTGGATAAAATAAAAGAATGCCGGAAGTTCGAATAAAAAAAAACTATCTTCGCAAAATAAATCTAAAGAAATGCAGCTTTCAGCACGTGACTGAATAAAATAAAATAAATATAAAATGTGATATTTTCTTTAAAAAAATAAATGCAAAGCAAAGGTTTCTACAATCGTTTGCAATATCTATATCATTAACTCAATAAATCTGCTTTGTTTACAGTAAACCTGATTGAATTTAGACAGGATATGCATTGAAATCCCGACTTAATGGCATATTTATGTAATCGTTTGTAATATCTGTATCATTAATTTAATACTTTTTTTCCCTTTCTCGCTTTCTTTAAAAAAACATATTTAATGTTTTGGCAACATCATCGAAATTTTTTTTAATATTTTGGAAGCATAACCGATGGTTAAAATTGACTGATTTATAAAATTAAAGAATATTATTAGGGAAAGGTGTACTTTTAGAACTTTCCGTCCATCATCTTAAAGAAAATATTAATTTCAGGCCAATACATGCCCGGAATTACTTCAAGGCTAATGAATATGTGATTTAATTGAAAATTTTAGAACGCTTTACTCATGGCGAACCAGCTGGTCGCCAAAGGCGGCTAGTTACTTATATCTCTAGAGTTGCTTTTTTTCCTGTTAATTGATCACTACTTGCTCCAACTTATTTTTAGTGATTCATTTTGATTTGTGTGTTCGTCTATTTTTTATAATTTATAAAGTTCCAATTCTTCTTTGCTTACTTTTAATGTTGTAAAGTTCCCCTGTCCCATTCATGATTAGCGACATTTCCAGTCAACTGTGTCATTGCCTGTTAAAACCCTCCATCGTTAAATGCCTTCGGATTGCCAAATGGGGATCTTCTTATCACCGAGTGACGTTGCATCTAGTTATTGCCGATGTCGGCTGAAACAGCACACATAGGGTTCATTCTGTTACCCATCTAGATGCCAAATGTTTTTTTTGTGTGAAGGGACTAACATTAACATGTGTTCCAGCATGAAGTTACGAGGACGTATCAATGATGGTCATTTCCTATGCCAGACTGGAGCCAGAAATGAGGGCAATTTGTTGAACAACTATTCTGCGATAGAGACCCTAAGCGGATGAACGGGAAATGAGAAAGCGAAGTTGGGACAACGATAAAAAATGGTTTTTTAAAGAAGAAAAGAGAGTTCTTTTTTAGATTGCG
This sequence comes from Argiope trifasciata, assembly GCA_026543055.1. Taxonomy (NCBI): domain Eukaryota; kingdom Metazoa; phylum Arthropoda; class Arachnida; order Araneae; family Araneidae; genus Argiope; species Argiope trifasciata. The sequence continues at coordinate 4,675,165 of JAPMOQ010005572.1, forward strand.
AACTGGTGAAAGATGCTTCATCCTGGAGTAAACTTGCTGACTTAAGAACCTGTTAGTGTCTTGTGATATTATTCCTCCGAATTTACGAAAGACTGTTTTCGTGATAAACCTTCAGCTGTTGTGTAAATATCAAATATTTTAACTTAGATTAGAACAAATTGTTCTTATGTAATATATAACTGTAAATTGAATTGTCTGAAATTCTACTCTCGTATTTGATCAGTCAGGATCAAGATATTACAATGTTATGCATTAAAAAAAAATTCTTAAGCGTTCTGCCAACGTGCAAGATATTCTCCATTAAAACTTTCATCCGTTAATACGCCAATCATATCCGAGATATATTGAACTGGATAAAAGTTCATCTAAAACAACACTTCAAATTATAAAATAGTAGGATAATAACACTTTTAAAGCATAATTTCCAATACACGTCTTAAAATTGTTTAATTATTACAGCATTTAGAAATACCACAATTTTGCAGAAATATAATTGTCTGTAAATGTGGATGCCAAATTAAGAAACAATTAAGTGCATAATATTTTCATATAATTAGTAAAATAAATCTACGCATCATAATGATTCTTTTGAGTCAAGTCAAAAGTGTGTTGAAAAGTATCAAATTAATGCTTATTAAAAGAGAAGCCCTATAATGTGTATTACTTAAAGCTGAAAATAATAAATATGCTAATATTTCTAGCATCTTTAATTGTGCATTTTTTAAAAATTTGATAGAAAAATTGTAAAATTATTTCCCATATTATATAAAAGAAAAAGAAAAACTAAATTTATAAAACATTTGATTAAATATATCAAAGTTGTTAAATTAATTAATTCGTTCTATTTAATAACAATTCCTTTTAAACAAAGTTTAAATTTATAATACATTGTTAAGAGAGTTAATCTAGTTAAATCTATTGCAATTTTTATCAAATATTTCAAACAAATTATTTTACCAATTCTTTCTTAATAAGGTTCAAACTTATACATTATCAAGAGAAAAGAAACAGATATATCAGACAGTTTTAGAAATGAAATCAGACTTTTTTACCCCTGAAAAAAACAACTAACAAATACATGTTTAGAAAAATTTTCAGTTTTTCCAAAAAAATTTCTAATAAACATAAACTGAATATATTTTTGAAAAGATTATGTATAAATATGAGACAGGCATAATTTTTATAAAAATATAAATTTCTTTATCTTTTTTAAAGAGCTTACGAATATCGTCTGTCTTTTTTTATACTTCCTGTCGATATCAAATTCACGAAAAGGAAAATTCCCTGCATGTCATAGGAAATAACGCGAATTCTTCTATTTGACGGGAAAGTGGGATAAGAGGCCATTTTTCACACATTCGAAAATGCATAAGGTTAGATTTCCCGAAATGCTAAAAGCGCGTGATTTATTTCGTGCGATGGAGAAGAAATTCGAATTCCTTCACTTCCTCTGGCAATGCTGAGGGGAAATAATAATAATAATAAAATACGTTTCTGAGTTTTATTAAAATAAAAATGTCTCTTCTGGTTAGTCATGGGTGCCCTTTTTCACACGTCTGAGAAATTTCTTTGAACTTCGATATTAATAATAATATAAAAAAAGAAAAAAAAGAAACAGAATTTAAACAAAAAACTGACTCTAAAATACAGGGTGGCTATAATTAAAATTCCACTTTGAAATGGTTGTAAAAGGAAAATAAATGGACCATATGTTATTGAACTTTGCAAAAGGTCATAGGAATTTTCTTTTCCCCCCTTCCCAAAAAAGTTCTAAAACTCACCACCAGGGAGAAAAGGAGCTACATGCAATACTGTTAACCAAATTAGGGTACGAAGACAATGTTTTAAAATGTGTTTAATCGTTTCTGAAACGTGTTACAAAATATGTCCAATGTTGCATCCACAATGAACATATTTTGTAACATTATCTGACAGTAAATTACATCGCATTTCTGCATTCTCAACAAGAGCTTTTAGCATATGCCTCGACGTATTCCTCTTACTGTATGAAACCTTTGCAAACCGCGTCAATCAATGCTATTGCATTCATAATAATTTTCTACGTGAAGAGCATGGCCTTGCATGATTAGAAATATTTTCGATTCGTAACAGTGAGAACTCTTACAAACAAGCTCACTTTTATCTGGAAAACCAAATTATGTGTAAAACCCAACAGCATAAATCATTTGCAAATTCTTGCCGCAAACCAATTTTAAGACAAAGGTTTTAAATAAACCCACAAACAGTTTCGTTTCAGAAGATATTAAACACGTTTTAAACCCATATCTACGTGTCATTTTGTTTAACAATATTGCATACAGCAGCATTATCCCCCCCAATGTTAAGTTTTTGACCTTTTTATAATAATAATAATAATAATTATTATTATTATTATTATTATTTGGCGGAAGAGAAATGTATTTACTCGTCTCTGAAATGTGCTACAAAGCATATTCAACGTGGCGTTCACCGTTTTCTGAAAGTAAGTTAAATGGCATTGCTGCATTCTCATGAGAAGAATATCAGGAGGAATGTTACTCCTCTGTCGCTGAATCATATCTTTTAGTTCCCCAAAATTGTTTAGATTAAAACCATAAACAGTTCTTTTGAGATAACTTATATTGAACATAATGCGTAACACAATTCAACCAATTTTAAACTGGTCTTCATGTCTTGTTGTGATTAACAATATTGCATACAGTGTCCCAGGTAGTGAGTTTTTGAACTTTTTTGGCGGGACACAAATTTCTATAAACTCCTTAAAACTATAGCTAAATTTTATAACATTTAGCTCAGTAGTTTTCTTTTTAGGACTATTTCAATATAGAGTTTTATTTATAACCATCCAGCTCATTTAGCAAAAAATGGACGCAAAATGGAATATTTCAATTTTGTAATAGAGTTGAAATAACTAAAATAAGCTTTATATCAAAATAAATTTTAAAAAATAATTCCAATAAGGTTACTTTCATTCTTAACACTAGAAAGATGGAGACTTAGTGTATACCTATATTGCCCCAAAGCAGTCAAAATGACTGCAGTGTGAAAGAATAACTAATGTGTAAATAAATTTGTTGAAAATTAATTCTTAATATTTTTTATACTATTTACAGTCATCTAGCAAGTTATTAGTAAGTATTAACAATAAAAAAAATTACTTCATTTGGAACAAAAAATAATTTATTCATTATTTGTACATTTTAAGCAAATGTAAGTTGAAATCTTTATATGTGTAAATCTTCCGCAAACATACTTTTGACATTTTTCACATATATCATTTGTTTTGTAATTAGTCGTCAAAGTCGTACTTGACAAAATTTTCATTTTTTAGAATATGCTGTAATGGCATTGTTGGCATAATATGTAGCCGATTCCATATAAGAAATTTACTCAATTTAATAATAAAAGTCATTTGATTATTTAAAATTTTCCAAGTAGTCAAAATGACTGCTTTTAAGCAATACAGGTATAACACATATATATACCGGAAATGAAGGAGAGGGAGACAACTACAATGATTAATAAACGCATTTATATGTTGTACAAAAAGTCAAAAAATTCTAAGGAGCTGTGTCATTACATAACAATTGTTTTTCGAACTGAAATTGAAAAGCAGTCAAAATGAGTCTTAGGCAATCTAGTGTTAATAACAGTGTTCTTTCAGTATCATTACAGTCACTAAACAAAGAAGAATGACCAGAATTAATTAGATTGAAAACAAAATAGATTAGAAAAGTAAATTTTTAAAAATGAACTCAATTTTATACTTTTGAAAAAGATACAGAATTCAAGCAAGTTCTTGCAACCGATAATTCATCGGAACTTTCTGCTTTAATTACTTGTTTGATTGATGAGGTGAACAAAAATCGAAGAATTTCCGTAGACAAAACTTTAGATAATTCTTATTCTGCCTTGCGGTTTCCGAAATGAAATAAGTAGTTTCATTCTTTTAAATCTAGTTCCAAAATTGTGTATAAATAAGGAAAAATAAACTTTTTGCAAATTATAAATCCTATCAAGAACTGTAGCAAATCAGGTACATGAAAACGCAAATATTAATAAGAATTATTATTGTCAAGCAATTTATTTCCGTTGTTTGTCTTGGACTAGTTTACATATTCTTTGTATTGCATATTAATTATTATTATTAATTTCAGACATGGTTATTAGATTCTAACAACAAATGATTCAAATTATATCAAACTGTTTTGCCAGAATTTAATTATAAACTATCTGCTTTCGGCAACAAACTGATTGCTAGAGAATATAAATATTAATTAATTTCAGTTTACTCGCTTAGAGAATTTCATTTCCGTGATTTCGACAATTTGTCAGAATAAAGTATTGTTATTTTATTTGTAACGCGTATAACTGGTTTATTGTGTAAATGAATTTTTTTTAATGTTCAGTCCCATAATGCTCGTTAAAAAGTCAGCAAGCAGTTCACCTGTTTTTTAAAAATTTATATATTATTATAACTTCATCTTTTGATCCAACTTGCGAACTATGTAGGTAGTAAATAGAAACCTTTTTTTTTAGCCGTCAATGATTGAAAATAAATGCAATTCAAATATTTAATATTTATCATTTAATTATTTGATGAAACAATGAAATTCGTTTAGATTTTTTGATAGCAGTGCAATCTAACGTTGGAAATAGGATAGTAAAATTTATGTATTAAAAATTGTTGTTAATTTGATAATAAATAATACTAACAACATATATTTTTTAAATTCTTAAACTCTATACAAATAATTTTTGTACAAATATCTTTTGAAGTAATCCTGAAAAAATTTAAAATTTAGCTCAGTTCTTAATTAACCAATATTTTAATTAAAAATTGTAAAAAAAATCCCTCTGAGGTACAAATTTTCGCTCTCCTAAGTACATAATTTCCATGTTAGGTAACTTTAACAATCTGATCACGAGAGCTCTAATACACACACATACACTCACGCAAACAGTACACATTAATTTTTATGATTAGTCCTTTTAGTAAATTCAAAAAATTATTGAACCAAAACTTGTCTAGTTTCAAATTAAAATGCGCATTAAAATTCGAAAGCTAAGTAAGAATATAAACATGTTTTATTTTAATAAAAACATATGCATTGTATTGTTTACTATGAAACGTCACAAAATGTTAAACATGAATTATATTTCAACTCGTGAAATATAATTTTATATTTGAATAAGCCCTTTTTTAAAAAAATAAGTGCAAACTAAAAAAAAAACATTCTGTAAAATATACAAAAATTTTATATTTCTATAATTTGTGTATATTTTATATGCATTAATTCTATATACTACACAAATAATATATTTCAATAGAATTTTCATAAATTTATATATAATTTTTTTAAAAATTCTTTTTCTTCAAAGAACAAGTAAAACATTAAATCGTAGCAGTTTTCAAACATTTTGTAAAATATGGAATTAAAGTAATTGAATAATTTAATGGAATTACAAGCTTAGTAGCATGTTCAGTAAAAGTACAATAAAATTTAAATTAAGAATTACTAAGCCTAATCCGTGTGTACAAAATTAAATTTGTTCAGAAACTCAGGGATGTTTGTGCTTAGTGGCTTAAATTTATCATGTCTGGCTATGTACATGAAATATACTCATATTACAATCAGTTTTTAATCTGTATTTTTTCTCTTTGTTCTGTAATGATTGCTTTGCATCAAAAGAATTACATTTCTTTGAAATAATAGGTATCTTGCTTATAAAGCATGCCATACTTAATACGAAAACACATACATATTATATTATATATAAATATATATAAGATTTAAGTATTTGGAAGTAGATTGTAGTTCGAAGACATTGGTGAGACTTTTGATGCTGTTACGTCATTATATTTCATCACAGAAAAGCAGGCATGTCTATATACAAGCTGAGAGCGACGAACACACAACACAGAGCGGACGACCGAGTAATGAGGGAAAGCTCTGGAACTTTTTATCCCTGGTCTTCAATAGCTTATTTTGATAGGGAAAATCTTGTTTACAGTGCTTATAGACCATTAAGTTTCTCATGGGGATTTCTGAACATGTGACTCTCAAAGCAGAGGAAACCACAGGGATTTTTTTTTTAAATAAAACTATTTGTTTAGGTCAGCAATTTTTATAAATCACTCTCACCATGGGAATCGCTCACTAAAGAACTTTACAAAGCATTTCTTGAATTAATTAAGTAGATAACGTGGAATCGGATCAAAATAGGAATATTTTTAGAATGAAGTTAGTATAGGCTAAACTGAGTTAAAAATGAATTGCATATATATGTAATTATGAATCGATTTTTTATGTTATTAATAGTAGAAGATATTTACAGCTCTTGGTACAATGTGTTCACATCATAACTTGGTCTTTCCTAACCCACAACATTTCACTTCTCAAATGAATGTCTATAAAATCTGGTGTTTCGAAATAATGGCTGCCAATTGTTTTATCAAAAGCAGTAAGAATAAGAAATAACTATAATAGGTTTTGTTGCTTCCCAATGGAATTTTATGCATCGATTGATTAATTCCAGAGAGTTATGATAATTAATAATCGATGAATTCAATTTATGGCAGCATAAATTAAATAAGAAAGCAGAATTGAAGAAATTTCCATAATCATGAAACATTTTGTATTAAGGATAAAAAAATATATGAACATGAAAAAAATCCCTGTTTAAATATAAATATCAATTTATTTAAATAAAATCGATTGAATACATTTAGGAGAACTAGAAATCGTAAAGATAGAGGTCTGGGATGCATGGTAGCCAAAATCATGGTGCAGTCTTTCTTTAAAAGAATACTTGAGTACAGATGATTTTAATAAGAAAGGCATTGCTTTCCAATTTTTCTTATATAAAAAAAGTAAGCCAGTACTTTGAAAATAAATAGTAATGTAGAGATATTTATAGATATCAAGAAGAATTATTATAGATTTTTAGCAGGAAAAACGTATAATCTTTATTAAATATCAGTATTTAATTTCTATTTTTACAGTCCTTTTCATCTAAACTATATAAAATTGTGTAGCAAATATGCAGCTCTACTAAAGAATTCAGCTTCATAGTTGCCGAATTTTCAGATAGCTCTATTTGCGCGCCATTGATAACCATTGCAGATACAAATGCATGCACACAAAAAATAATGATGAAACTTAATCCTATGCACAAACAAATTAACAAACGTTAAACGTAAGATTTTTTTCACTGTTTAGCATCATTTTATTAAAACAATGATATCACGTAATTTGTACAAGAAATAAAGAAACGCGCATAAAAATGTTCCTTCATATTCCAAGAAACTCTTTTAATACCTTTCAATTTAATAAGGAAATTTAGCTCATTTGCCGATTTAGCTGCGATTCTTTTTATAAATTATTTGGAAATAAAAAGACAAAAATAAATAATTTTTCATGCTAGAAATTAGACCTTTTTTTATTTTAAATTTTCGATAATTCCACTGAAAAGAAATTAATTGTTAAAAAGTGTTACTGAAATAGGTTTCAAAAAGGTCATTAATACCATCCACCCATCTTCAATAATATTTTCTCGTATAAAAATAAATAAAATATAAAAATTATCTGTTTAATTTTCTTTTTCAACTGCTATTCACATGAAAATAAATTCATAAAGCTTTTAATCACATTTCAGCAAAATATTTTTATACTGTTGCCAGAAAACGGTTTTTAACTGTTAAGTAATTTACTAAGCCCTTTAGAATTAAAAAAAAATAACAATTAGTGATTAGCTTCTTAACTTTTTTTTATTTCTATAAAGCCAGAAAGCTTTTGTTTCAAATTTTGCACCCATGTTTAGTTTTAGAAAGAATTTTTTAAATTGTAATTAATTATATAAAAACAGACTCGTTTTTTAGACCGCTTAAATTACACAAAAAGATATTTTGATTACATTTATTATCGCTTTGTTTTTCGCATAATCTTGCAGCAAGTTCAGTCACCTTTTCAAATTTAAAAATAAAGATAAAAATCTGAGCATTCGAAAAGTAAAAAAGCATAAGAGAGTGTTTAAAAGTTACTTAATGAAGTGAATTTGAATGAATGCCAGTTATTAATGAATGGACGGAATTAAATGGCAATTTAAGAAAAGGAATACTAGCATGATGCAAATAAAATGCGCAGTCAATTCAATTTTAAAATGCATTGAGCAGAATTTTGCAAGAATAATATTAAGAAAAAGGAATGTGGCTTATAAATTTTAAATTAGTAGATGATACAAAGAGTGTTCAAGTTTAGTTATTTTAACGTCCCGTTGTAAAGCAACACTAGGGCTATTTTGGGATTGACTTTGTCTTTTTGAACTGCGTTTGATGACGAAGACGCCACCTGCAAAGGGTGTTCGAATCAAAAAGTGCGAAACGACACTGTGGGTATAAATGAAGACTTTATTCAAAATAAACACCTTAGGCCCGAACACAACGATTATATTGATTAACGAGCAGAAGGTTTTCTTGTTCTCAGAATCACTGTGGCCCTGATGAGACCTAGTCCTCCACTTTGAGTTCGCTAGTTGAATATTTCCCTTTTAGATGATTTTTCAGGAGACCAAATACATGAAAATCGAAGGGCGACATCTCTGGGTGAAATGCGGAAGAGCGTTTGTGACAGAAAAAGCACGTACCTTCGGTATTCTATCAATTGCACTTAAAGAAAGAGCAAAGAAATTTCCTAGTGATGGGCAAGCATTTCGGACGGGCGTCGTAGTTTTAGTTTAATTATATTAACGTCCCGTTTTAAAGCAACAGTAGGGCTATTTTGGGACGGACCTCGTAATTTTGAACCAAGATCAAATGATGAGGACGACACCTGAACTAGCACCCACCTCTCCACACCACACCAGCGGGAGGACATTTGGTCTGACAGATTTAACGTGCAAGAGACCCCCTCACACGACGGCTCTTCGGTGGAATAGAGTCTCGAAACCTGAAACCCTCCAGTTCCGAAGCCGAGACCTTACCACCAGGCCACCGCTGCTCTATTTATTGTTAGGATAGATATTTTTGTAAAATCTTTCCTAATTGTCCGCAATAATAATTGGCGTCGTAAGCCCGATGGAAAAGAAGTTTGGGGCCTTTCAATATAAAACGGTTAATATTTGTAACATGCTAATGTTTATAAATGGATGTATAAACTAGAATTGTGTCATATAGCACGCTTGATGCGACATCCATGATTTTAAAAAATCCTTGAAAACGTTCAACAACAGCTGGAGTAGAGCTACCAAATATGACAGTTATTTCCTGAGAAGTTATCACTCATTCAGAAGGCATTTTAACTTGAATTAAAATTTAATTAATTAATGTTTTTAATTTTTACAAAAGAATTGCCGATATATTTATTGCAAAATATATGCTTTTTATATCACTTCAAAATTAAAAAATATATATAAGTTTTTCCAACCGTACCAATTTTATTTCAGTATTAATTTTCTCTCCGATTTTAATATATTTAAAATCATTATTTAAATATATTTTATTATGACCATCTTCATTCTTTTAGTCACCGAACTTATACACAAATACAATATATTGAAATGCGTATATGACGAATTATTAATAAAGAAATATACAATTAAAATAATTACAGTACATTGAGATTCCGTAAAACAGGAAAGTTAGGGATGGGATCAGTTATTTTTTCGGATAGGAAACTCAGATTTAATCTTATAGATCCCGATATTATTTCTGCAATGCTAAGAAAGGAATAAACTTATCTGTTCTTTACCCAAGCAGTAAACTTATTTGAGCACTCTGTAATTTAGAGTCAATTCGAAAATGCTTGCTCGAGGCACTTAGGGCATTCTAAAATGGACATCCAGTCAAGAAGGTCAGTTAATTTCCCGACGAGTTGTAATTAAGATGCTTCATTTTCACATTTCATTTAGTGTTAAATTAACTTTCCTCGCATATCATTCGGAGAAACAGGCTTTGGGCAATTATTACAGTGGATGGAAACATGCGTGGAGTTTAACATCAATTTCCCTATAATTAATTATGATCTAAAACTATTGTTGTGTTGTTACTTTTGGCACTTCACAAGCCCACTGATAGAAAGCTGTCAGCGATTTAAGCCTAAATTAGAGTCCCTTGTTTTTTCAGTAGTCCCAACTAGGGTACGTCATAGCTACTTCATGCTTCATATTCTCTTGAGCAACCTCTTTTTACAAGGGGAAACATTCGCACTACTCATTGATTAGACAAAGAATAAGAACCATGCCCCAACCGGGACTCGAATTCGGGATCTCGTGCAGAACACGGGGTAACACGCTACTCTTAAGCCAGGACGCCAGTTGTGGTCTAAGACTAAATGTGAAATACAGTTCAGCATAAAGATTATATCGTTCACCTGTCCCATTCACGATTAGCGGTATTTTTTTTTCTTCAAAATTTCTTCAATTTGGCTTATACAACCAAGGATTATTCATGCCAATAACTTTTATGATAAAATTACCAATAGTATTTTTACATATTATTAATCTCCAATGTTGTAAAGATCCCCTGTTCCAGTCACGATTTCCGACAGCTACCCACCATATGTAAACATGCCCTCCATTGTTAAACGCCGCCAGATTTCGAAATGGTGAATCTCCTTACCTTATATTGTAAGCACCTGGTCATTAAGTCACACGTGAAGTTCATTGTGGGAGTGGGACCAGTTGCTTCTTCAAAGGAAAGGGGTCCAACAATTGGATACCGGGTGGTCCCTTTCTAAAGGAATATCACTGACACGTATTCCAGAGCAGTCTATTGTTAAGATGGCCTGATCCCACGTCACGTGGCGCCACAAATAAGTGAAAATTTTGCTGGGTGATTGGCCGATGGAAAGTTGACGTGGGGAATGAAAATTCAGGAGGTGAACTTTGAATAGCAATAAAGTATCGACTGACCTTGGAAGAAGAGAGATACCCTGGATTACGCACTGCGAATCCAATGCTCCACCCCGGTAGCGATTCTGGCTAACACCCTGTTAGCGTTTAGTGGTGTTTTTCTTGGAGTTAATAGAGGACACTTTCCCTGAACTATTTTTGAGATAGACCTTCAACTTACAAATGCTGTGTAAATAGCCAGCATTTAACCTAGATTAGAACAAATTGTTCTTCTATAAATATATAGGGTATAAATAAAAGATCACTTGGAATTCCCACCCCTTATTTGATCGGTAGTGATCAAATCATTACAAGATTATTTTAAATAGCTCCAACTTATGTTGTTATAATACCTTAACATTATATCAAAGGAAAATTGTTCAACAAAAAGATGTAAAATTGATTTGAACTTTGTAGTTTCAAGTTCTCCGAAGTTTCTTAACGTAATAATGTTTTTAGATTTCAATCGCCTCTCAAGTTTTAATAAGTTTTCAAACAATTTTTAATTAAAACCCAATAAAAAATTTCAAAAAAATCCTTCCTTGGTGGAAACTTATTCGATAAAACTATGTAAATAGTAAAGTAAATAACAACATAATAACGATATAGCGACTGGAATGATTTTCAGGACATGTCAGCCCTATAGATAATTTTTGCCAGCGCCCTGGCTTGGGGGTAGCGCGTTTTCCCTTGGATCTAGAAAGCCCGGATTCGATTCCCGGTTCAGTTATGGTAGTTATTCTGTGAGTAGTGTGAGTGTGCTCCCCTGTAGAAAGGGGTTGTGCAAACGAATGATTATGTGTTACATCTTCATTTGAGCTAGAAGTCAGACTACCTTCCGGTTCTCAGGGATCTTTACCCTTGCTAAAAGCTCTAAAGTCGGGGTTCCACGTCCGTCCGTTTCATAGATTTGGTCATAAATCAGACCTCCAACCCACTGGAGGACCACACTCCCCCACAGCCACGAGGGTGCGTTTCCCCTTCGACCCCTCTTGGACTCTTTGATGTCTGGGCAATTTACAGACAAATTGTCGGTAAAGTCGACGGGTATCAAAGAGACCAGAAAACCGCAAGAGGGGTCAAAGGGCGGCACGTGGCTCGTCTGCAGACGGGGTACAAGCCGTGTAACCGGCCCTTAACACATCCTTTTTCTGTGTTAATTCGGACTCGGCATCATCATCATACACAATTTTCAGATATTATTCAGTTCATAAACATTATCGTATCACATCATTTTAGAACATCTGAATAATTTCATTTATGTCTGATTAGTGTTAACCCGTAAAAGGTTACCGGAGTAGATAACATAAAAGACGTACGTGAAGCTCTTTGAATTTGTCAGACATTGTCATTTTATGCAGATGACAACTCTTCCGTTTTCCAAAATAATAAGCCATATTACTGACTCTCCGCCCTGCCCGAACACACTCGGCAATAAATACTGAATGACCGGACCACCGCTACAGCAACAAGGGCGGAAACCGGTCAAGGTACAACTTTTCCCTAAGGAAGTACTTCCCATCTTCGATGGAAGGAGCCAGGTACCCCTTCCCCCTTTAGTGTACCCACGGGGTTGGCGAGATTCAACCACCATACTGGAAGCATCTCACCCCCAATTACGAGATGCCCCCGGGGGTTCATTCCACAATAATAAATATAAAGTCATTCATTTAATCATTTCTCCACGCAAATGAAATGTTCCACAAATCCAAATGCTCATGAGTAATTTGATAGAATTCAACTTGTAAACGAAGATATATACAAAATATCTTATTAGTAAGAGATCAAACTTCTTTTTGAAAAAAAGTTAAAAGCTTGTAAAATTTTTTTTCAAATCATAATTTTAATGGAAAAAGTATTCATAAAAAGTGAATCAACTTATCCAAATCGTTTCACACAAACGAAAGGAAAAATTTACGGAGAAAATATTAGTTCGATAAATTTTTAAATGACAGAAATTTATGCTTCGTCCTTTTCCTCTTTGTCTCCTCGTAAATGTGGTTTAGAAAAATATGTAGCGATTGTCGAAAAATTTGAAATCGAGATTTTGAGTGATCTCTTTGTTACAGACTTTCCTGGAAAAACACTTTTTCAGAAAATGTCCGTCTGTCTTTAACAAAGATAACCCAAAAAGGCTTCGAGTAGAAGGATGAAAGTAGAGACAGTCTTTACACTAAATTAGGAGATTTATATCAAATTTTGAAACAACTCCGTCCGTAAGAGAACTAAAGAAATAAAACTCAATGCATAGATTAAACATCTCAAATATAGACAGACACCAAATTTTGAGAAACATCAAAAAGTTAGTTAATTGTCAGTCGTTCTATACTTTCAGAAACATGTAAACACTATAATTCAAAAACGGAATAACTTAAATATATCAAATTCGGTATTTGATATTATGATTACAAGTGCAGCTTTGAGTCCAATCTTCCTTTCAAACGGTTGGGATAAAAGTGTCTAAAACACAAATCTGATACTATTAACAGGGATTAACCACCAAAAAACTATCCACGGATTGCACGATAGATTAATTTAAATATGCTAAATTTACACCAAAAGTTAATATTTGCGACTAATGTACGCCCATAATTGTTAAAAAGTGTTACTGAAATCGGTTTCATAAGGTCATTAATACTTTCCAAATATTTTCAATAATATTTTCTTGTACAAAAATAAAAAAAAACATATATAAAAATTATCTGTTTAATTTTCTTTTTTAACCTACTATTCACATGAAAATAAGTTTTTAAACAAATTTTAACAAAATCTTTTTATATTGTTGCCAGAAAACAGTTTTTAAATGTCAAGTAATTTACTAAGCCTTTTAGAATTACAAAAAAGTAACAATTAGTGATTAGCTTCTTCGTTTTTTTTTTTTTATTTCTATAAAACCAGAAAACTTTCGTTATCTTTTGAATTTTTCTCCCAGGTTTAATTTTAAAAGGAATTTTTTTATTGTAATTAACTATGTGAAAACAGACTCGGATTTTAGAGAGCTTAAATTACACAAAAAGATATTTTGATTACATTTACTATCGCTTTATTTTTCGTATAATCTTGCTGCAATTTCAGTCATCACTTCAAATTTAAAAATAAAAATCTGAGTGTTCACAAAGAAGAAAAAAAAGTATAAAAGACTTTTTAAGTTACTTAATGAAAGGAATTTGAATGAGTGCCACTTATTGAAGGCGTATGGGATAACACCTTCATCAGTAAATATGCGATTTCTAATAATCAAATCAGCTTTCCGAAATTTCGAATGTAAATCTTTTCGTTTCTACGCTATTTTACGAAAAATATAAAGTGGTTAATAGAAAATTATTTATTTACTTATTTTCGTCTTTAAAATGACATGCTACTAGCACGTCAGCTTTAGCGCTTCCGTTTTCAAAATCATATTCCATATTACAAGCAAAAACTACGAATACCAATAAATTGTTGCCATCTGTATTCATTTATGCACGCGTATGCGCACTTCGAATGTAAAAATACTCGGTTAATTCACCCCCAAAAGTTCTTCTAAGAATTGAAAATCTTTTAAAATAATCGATGCCATGAGTCTTCAATATTCTTTTAAATAACGAGGCGAAATAGAGACGCAGCAGGTAAGGGTGGGGTTACCAGGGACACCGGTCGACCTTGACAGTGATCGACACGACCCCCTCTCCCCCTTCCCCTCCTGCACTTTCTCCATCGGCAGACATCCAAAACAAAAACTACTCTACATCCGGATCGAACATTCCGCCAGATTGAGCGGCCACGAAGATGAAATGCAGGGTGGGCTATGCGAATAAATCGTTTTCAAAAAAGAAGCGCTTGGAATGGTGAATTTAGTTCTCAAATCTTGGAGTTCCAATGGTGACCCCCTTTTTTTATTCTGTGGATAATTGTTGGAATTCTTTATGGAAAAGAAGTCTAGGATTCTATTGAAGGAATGCATTAAAAATGCCGATATGGATTGAGATTTCAAATAAATTTATTTCGTCTCGATGGAATGTAAAAAGACATGGAAAAAGTTTTCAAAGGCCAAAGCAATGAAATATAATTATAGGAATTATTATTTCATATTTGCTGCTACAGAAGATATAATTTTGGAAACACCTTTTGTTGTAGTCGTGTCCGTGTTTTGCACGGAAAGGGGGTGCAGCAGCTTCAGAGGGTAAAGACCCCTGAGCACCCTGAGGGCAGAAGTCTGACTTCTAGCTCACACACACGACACAACCCTTTTTAGGAGGTAGCCGAATTCATTCATACACTCATTCATCCATCAGTAAGTCGGAATTTAGATCCAAATCAGAGACCAACTCATCCCTGATTCAGTACCCCCAGAGGTATCGTTTTGTTATGGAAACTTGGAGGACTTTGCAGTCTCGACATATTTAACGTGCCCCAACGAAACACCTTTTGAAATTTAAAATACCTGTCTTGTTGAATAGGAATTATAGAAAGAATGATATTCAATTTCTTATCGCCAACGAATTTATTAATTTAAATTAAATGACACATAAAGAGTACAAATAATATTTTCCCTATTTTTTAAAATTTTATTATTTAAGTCAAGGTAGGCTTTAGGGTAGACAATTTTTTCTTTCTCCTTCGAACAGTTTTATAGAGATGAGTAGAACGGTACTGTAGTGCATAAGGTGCAGAGAAACAAAACATTCATTTTTATACATTAGATATGAATATATGATAATTCTCTTATACCTGTACCAGTCCCGGAGATGAAAGAAATAAGTTGGCCAACTTTCATCGCAATCAGTTGAACGGTACGGCCAGGCATAGGATACGAACAAACAATAATTCATTTTTATATATTAGATTTTATTTAAGATGATTAAAGAATGGAAGTTCCATAATAATAAAAAAACTAAAGTTTGGTGAAAGTCCACATTTCAGCCCTTTTCGAAAATTTAAAAACAGCTGTTTGGAATTAATCCCTGGCGTGTCGTTAATAGTAACCGAAAATCGAATTTGCGCTTTAGACACGTTCTTTCCAATGAATCGTCACAAAGATTTGACATAAAACAGCATCTGTAGTCACAAAATTCAGTACCAAATTTAATATATTTATATCATTGCATTTTTTAAACTATCGCGTTAACATATTTCTGTAAGTGTGGACCGACAGACAACCATCCCTTTGTTGGATATGGTTAAAAACTGTACACTGGTTCACAATGTAGATGTTAAATATGCGAACCGAGTTATATCTGTCTAGCTCTTTCTGTTTTGTTGTTATGGTTATAAAATGTAATAATGATGATGCCGTATTAGTGTTCACACGGAAAGGGGGGGGCGTGGCTTCTGAGGTTAAAGACATCTGAGCACCCGAAGGCAGAAATATGACTTGTAGTTCAAATGAAGATGAAACACGCACATTCGCTGGCTTAGCTCCATTTTAAGGGGGAGGGGAACTCATTCACACATTTCACACATATTTCTGAAAGTATCGACCGACGGACAATCATCCCTTTGTTGGATCGGGTTCAAAACAGTTCAGGGGGTTACACTATTGAACTTAAATATATATACCGAGTATATCTGTCTAGCTCTTTTTGTTTCGTAGTTATCATTTTAATTTATAATGATTTTGTTGTCGTGTCCGTGTTTTACACTGAAAGGGGATGTATTGGTTTCTGAGGGTAAAGACCTGTGAGCACCCGAAGACAGAAGTCTGACTTCTAGCTAGAATAAAGATGAAATATTCACTTGCACAACCTCTTTTTATAGGGGAGAGGGGCTCATTCACACATAGAACACAAAGAAAAAAATAACAATGCTTCCACCAGGACATGAACCCGTTACGCCCAGATCGCGGAGAAAGCATAGGAACTCAGGGAGGTCTAAAACATTTAAATTCGACAAAATCTTGTGATCGAATTTTTTAAAATCATGTGAGACTATGATCTTATCATTAGGAGATTTTAAATTATTGAAGACAACAAATAATTGACGCTCGAAACCGCGTTGGCAAGGAATAAAGCATAAATGACATTGCCATCAGCATCTTTTTGTCGCATATATTTTTTCACCTGCTTTTACCAGTATTGCTTCATTTATTATTACGTACGCTTCTTTGACAGCAGATGCATTTTTAAAAGGGTGAAGCAGAAATATGACATCTAAGCTGTTATTTTCATGGAATATATTTTTTTTGGAGGGAATTAAATAATTTTTATTTGTAAATTAATAATTTTTATTTTTTATAATTTTTTGTTCAAAAAAACTTCACTCGCGTTTAATACCAGTTCCGATAAAAGTGTTTTCTCTTTCCCCCAATTTTGAACTATCACTTCATTCATTCTTAAGAGAGAAACATTGAAAGATTTGACTCCTAAGATTAATCCATTTTGAAATTGTTTTATAATATCAGAAATTAGAAAAGAGCAGTTTGTGTTTACAGAA
The DNA here is from genome assembly GCA_026543055.1 of Argiope trifasciata. Lineage (NCBI taxonomy): Eukaryota > Metazoa > Arthropoda > Arachnida > Araneae > Araneidae > Argiope > Argiope trifasciata. The sequence goes on from JAPMOQ010005572.1 coordinate 4,692,466, forward strand.
ATATTGTTTTCATAAAACAATGCAACCACGTTTGAAAATTATAATAATATTATAAAGAGAGAGAGAGAAAGAGAAAAAGAGGGTAGAGACTGGTCACTGACTTAATTTAAGCAAGACAAATAATGACTTAAAAATAATAATGTACTCACGTGATAACATGCAATTTGCGATCGTAGATTTACTATACTTTCTATTTACTACATACACAAGGAAGTCACAAACAGCAAAATATGAACAATTATTTAGTTATATTTTTATAACCAGTGATCTCAATCACACCTTGAATGATTTTTAAATTACTTTTGCTATCAATTAAACATTAAATTACAGATTTATGGAATCTAAGATAATAACCCAAATACAATTCACAAAGCTTAACACCAAAAACGCTATTATTATGTAATAAACAATCAAAGGAAAACTAGTATTATTATTTTTTTTCTTTCAAATAACGATAACACTGTCAACCTAAAATTCGCTCCAGAAATGAATACAAACAGCACGAATAAAATACTTCTTAGAAAATCAGCTTTGGAATCAGTTTTTCCAAAATTGGCATCAAAAGTGACGTAGAAATAGGACGAAAACTTTTCAGAAATGCGAAAATTGTCAAAGGCATGCATGCAAGGAATTCATTAGTTTTAATTCAAAATTCGAAAACACAGAGAAAAATAAATAGAACAAAATTCTACGATGAAGTCAAACGAATGCAGAAGATGGCTCCAATCATTTAGTTCAAAATAGATAAATCCAAATGATTATGATTAGACACGTTCATTATTCTTTTAAATAAATGGAAATAAAATAAAACATTTGCATAGCAGGATTATTCTTCTGCCGTTTTCTTAAGTTTTAAATAAGACTTGCCAGTATTAAGCTTCTTACTTTTACTTTTCGAATCCATTTTTAATGCTATCTGGCTTCATATTAGATAATTTCAAAGATAAAAAAATAATTAAAAAAATTTTTAATCTGCTATCGCAAATTTCAAGTTATCATGTGCGAACATTAATTTTTAAGTCACGTGGTATCAATCTGACAGAAAAATATATTCTCACATGACAGATATTTCGCAAACGTCAATATTTAGAAAAGCGATGGTTTTTGACTTTCTCAACGTCAATTAAGTGCGTTCTCTCAATCTCTCTCTCGGCCAAAATTGTTTTTTGTGAAAAATCAATATAAAATGATTTGGAACATTATGTGACTATCAGATTACGCAAGTGTCTATAATTATAAAACGATATCCTACCCCCGCTCTTTCCCATCTCAAAATCGGTCAGCTCCAAAACTTTTTTCCCAGTTAAAACAATTTGAAAATAATTATGTATATAATTGTTCCATATTGATTCCTATCTTTTTTGTGCTTCACCGGGCAATAACTTCTTAAGACCCTATATTTTTTTGAAAAGACTGGAGAATCGGGTACATGGCAAATATTCAAGACAAGTTGTAACTTTTTTTGGCGATAAGTTGCCACATATGAAAACCTTTGTTATTTTCTAATAACCCTAAAATCTAAAAATTAATGCCTCAAAAAAGGTAAAGTGCCAATTCTTTGCCCGTGTTTTTTGTACTTTCGGAAACCTCAAGCCAAAACTACATCGTGTTCTCATATGATTAAAAAAAAAGATATTAAGTATTGGAAAAATGAATTAAATTGTTCATATTTTTTTTGTTTCTTTTCGTAAATAAAAATGGAAATCTTTTGATTTCTTCAAAAATTTTCTTTTTTAAATTCGCAAAATAGCCTTTGTGATCAAGTGATTGACCAAACAAATAAATAAAGTGTCAGCTAGCTCTAATAATTTTATATTTTAGCTAAGAACATGGACACAAACACTTAGTAACAATGAAAAATGAATTACGCAAAACAATTATACGCACATACAGGAAGTTACAAGTAAAACATGCAACATCGTTGACAGCTGGAAGTTCACTGAGAGTGTTTTGGTTGGTGCCACTAGAGGACACTCCTAGTTGTTACATTTTTAAGTACTTGCATAAGTGTTTAATTTTGTCCTTTTACATAGTATTTACATGTTTCTATGGTGGGTTAAACTGAAGATGTGAAACTTACCCCCTCCTTGCCTTAGTATCCAGGGTAAATTAAATGAGTAGTATCGCAACGACAGCATTTTATCCTAATGGCAACAACTAAACACGGTACAAACTCACCCAAAGGAGATATGACTCGTTATAAGAATTAATGAAGTCCCATGGCCTGTCTTTGCCCTTCAAGAAATAGATAACCACCTATGATGTGCAGAACCGGCCTTTTCTATAATAAGGCCAGGTAAATGGAACGATTTAGGATCCTAAATTTTTAGTAAAGTAAAACAAGAACATTTGCATAATTATTTAATGATGCGTGATTTTGTTTTTGCTATTAATTACTCCAGGAAATTTATAATTTTTTCAATTTCTTTTATATATTACAGAAAGAGTGTTTAAGCCTTATACCCATAAACTTGACAGAAGAACCTTTTATTTAATTTTAATTTACTGAAAGAGGGTTAAGTATTTATTATATTTAGTAACTGGTAATGTAAAGGATTGTAAAAAATATTACATTAGATAAAAGTCATCAGCCATCTGCTTTTGTCTATAAGTTCATTTGAATCCAGACTCAGCCTCGACTTCTGGGCGATAGGCACGCCGCTCTGTCTTAACATGTCTGATGGGGATTTTCTTATTCATAAATGAGTTTTTCCCGCCTTTTTATACATATCACTGCGATCTTTTCCTAATAAAGGCGTCAGTTGATGTTCAGCCAGTCAAATGGAAATAAGTTAGTATGCGTAGCATTATTATTGCCCAGAATATTTTTTTAAACTCTTAATCACGGTGCCCTCTCCCCTCAGTCACAGGGCCCGGGTATATAGCATCCTCCGCACCCCTAGAGGGCCGGCCCCAAAGCATCTTATCTCCATTTTTCAGATCCCCGCCTTTCCAATGAGTTGGAAGTAGACTTAAACCACAAAGGAAATTACACCATATTCTTTTAATATAAAATATGAAGTTATCAAATGAAATATTTCTGGATTTCAACAACTGCAACTTTTTCAAAATGTGTCTAAACATTCAACCAATATCTTACTTAGAATATATACGAAGAAAAAAAATGAAATATTTATTGAGAGTTTCCGAACAATTTTCAGAATAACCTTTCTAAAACAAAAAGAAAATAATAATAAAAAAAGACATGTTTATGTTTTGTAAACTATTGTTTATTACCAGAATTACAGAAATGTAATCGACATATTTCACAAAGAAAAATTCCCCAAAACAAAATTTATTGCAAATAGAAAGGAGAAAAAAGCAAAAAAAAAAAAGAAAAAGAATTCGAAAGTTATTGACTGGGAAACAGAAATATTCTCATAGGAAAAAAACTTTCCTTTTTCGCAAACGAAATAAACAATACAGATAAACACAGCACGCAGTTGAAATTCCAAACTACGAAACGGTGCTTTTTATTGCCTAAAATTTATGCCTTTTTTCTTTGAAAACTATAAAAATCAATAATTGAATATTTTGCTTCAAAGTATTACTGAACTTTTTGAACTTAGATAGCTTGTTATGCCAGATGTAAGACTTATGATATGACAAACCAAAACAGGCAGTTGTCCAGAATTCGTTTTTCAGGGAAACTTGCAAATTCCATCATGGATTTTGGAAAAAGCTTTAAAAAAGTGTTTTTAGGAAGAAAAAAAAAACAGATATCTATGGTGAAACAATGGATTAGTATTTATAGTGCAAGGGGACTGGAATATTTGAAAACGTAGAAGTGAAAAAAATATAGAGAGCCATCTTTTCTGCTTTCTAGAGTTCGAATAAAAGAAATAATATTTCAGCGATTTTTTTTTTTTTTT
>JAPMOQ010005572.1:4696347-4720366 GCA_026543055.1 Argiope trifasciata
GCAGTTCACTGCATTATCAACAACGATTCAAAAATTATCTTAATACAAATTTCTAGGAAAATTGATATTTATACTGTATATGGCGAACTCTGACTATTTTATTAATATAAATTGTAATTTTTGTAAATATTAATTTCGAAAAGCACGAAAATCTGATTTTAAATAAAGTAATGTAAAAACGAAGTTTAATATAAATGCCCATGATTATTAAAAATTCACACTGATATAATAAATATTTTCTTACCAATTTAGTTGTGTGTGTGTGTGTGTGTGTGTGTGTGTTTCAATATGAGCCATTACTTATTAAAACTATAAATAAATAATCAAAAAAAAATTTTTTTTTAGTGATTTAAATTGTTAAAATTATATCATGAGCCAATGAGGTTAAAACATAAACCATATAATTTAGATTAACGAAACGAACCTTAAAGTTACTGTACACGAAGCAACGTAAGAAAACCACTTTAATATTGATTTTGAATCTTTACAAAATATTATAAGAACGCTCCTTAAATTGTTGATGCAGGCGGAATATTATAGCTTGACTAACGAGTTGACAGATGACGTATTTCTCAAAAGGTCAAATGAATTTGAGGTTCTGAAGGTAAGTATGAAATTCAGATTCAGTTAGGGAGAAATAACAGGGTTGTAATAAATACGATTAAGTTAAAATGAGCATATTTTTTATTAATTTATTAAATCAAACATTTTTCTTTTTTTACTTAATTTTTTTTAATTATAGAAATTACAGCGCAAAACAATGAGAATAAATTATAAATGATATAATTTAGATATACAGACCACAACGAACCTTAAAGTTACAGAACATAAAGCAACGTAAAAAACAATTTTAATATTGATTTTTCATGGTTATTAAATAATTCAAATTGATATAACAAATATGTTCTGATCAGAATTTAGTTTTTCTAGCTTTTTATTAGCATTTTTGTTGTTGTTACTGTTATAGTTCTAGTATGTGAAATAATGAATATGTTTACTTCAAACATAAACTAAATGCTCAACTAAATATTTGTTTTGTGTGATTTTATTTGGTTCAAATATTGGCGCTATATCTCTAGGTAATGAAATGGTATCATTACCTCGATACCTCGAGGTAATGCAACTAAATCTTAAACAACATACCTAAATGTACAGAAGGCAACAAACCTTAAGGTTATTGTACATATACATCATGAAATAAAAACAAAAAATAAAAATCACAGGGGAAAAATTAGACGTAATCAGCTTTTAAAATTCCTACTGTGAACTTAAGATATAGATTAAGATATTAAATAAAGCATGATATGGTATACAAATGGCTAATATATATTTCTGAGAAAACCAAAACGAAAAATTATTTATGATGGAGAAAAAAAATTGCATCATAACGCTCAGGCAACAGCCACAGCCAATTTCACCCAAACTCTTGAGCAGACAGCATTGAATTATTAGAACGTCGAAAAAATAATAAAATTAAAATAAAGAAATAAAAATTTAAAGAGGCTTTAAGCAACATCTTTCATAGTGAGAACCGGTTCCCATACTACTTCAGAACTTGCACCTTTTTTTATTTTTATTTTTTAATTTTTTCACAGCCAACAAATCTTGCATATATTATTAGCTTCTGAATGGCACGAAAAGTTTTCACGCCCGATGTGCTCGCCCTGTAAAAGTATGTCATTTTCAATATGCAGAAATCCTCATTGATCTCACCGCGAAATTATAGAGAGGCTTTAGGGAGGAGTTCTATGAGAAATAATAATAAAAAAAAAGCCACAGCTTATGCAAAGATTGAAATTAATTGCCAGTAGTTGGAATGGGAGGATTTTACAAGGAAACCACGACTAATAGCGCATGCATATAACTCCTTAAGTTAGTAATTTGCTCCAAAGGTAAATTTTGGGAGTCTGGAATATTCTAGAGCAATAAAATTGTTCACTACTTACATTAAAATGGAAATTAACTCTCAATAATACGAATTTATCAGAATACACACACTAAACACATTACAGTACAAATCTACAATATAAATAATAATAATTAAAGAAAAAAAGATTATTATTATCTATTAATTATCGATCATTTGGAACAGACAAACTTTGCAAGGATATTTTGCATTTAATAATGTAGTATAATAAAGTTACACGGATATTTTTCACGTAAGTTAAATACCAAAAGTATGAAACGCTTTATAGATTTAGAATCAATATTAATAATAATTAACGATTGCTGTTTACGTAAAAACATTACTTTTCAATGAAAATGGATTATAATTGCAAAGATATTTCCATTTAATACCGCTGCATAATATAACTCACAGAAAAATTTTGTTCGTACAGTAAATTTCTAGAGCCTGGAATGTTTCATAAACCTGGAACATTTAAAAATAATAAAAATACTACTATTTATATAAAGATAAAAATTAATTATAAATGGTTAGAATTGGAAAGTTATTACAATAACATTTTGCCTCAATTACGTGGTATAATAATATAACTCGATAGGGATATTGTTCTCGTAAGTTAAATTTATAGGTCATGGAATGTTTCATAAGCTGGAATATTTAATAATAATAATAATAATAATGAACTGCTTAAATAACGACAGAAAAATAATTATCAGTGCTTTACAATGGAATGATTTTACAGGGATATATCTGTTTATCACGTGCTGTTAAAATAACTGCAGAAACATTTTACTTATAAATTTCAACAGCATAGAGTGTTTTATAAACACGGAAATTTTAGAAATATTAATAGTAAACAGTGACTACTGTTTATATATAAATAAAAATTAATTTTCAATTAAAATGGAAGATATCGCAAGGATATTTTGATTTCATAACATAGCATAATATAACACATAGAAATATTTTGCCCGAGAGTTAATTTTCTAGAGCATGGAATGTACCATATGCCTGGAGCCTTTAAAAATAATAATAAAAAAAAAACACTGCTTATAATAAAGATGAAAATTAATCATCAATTGTTTGGAATAAAAAGATTTGGAAAGGATATTATAACTTTACAGGAATATTTTGCACGTAAGTTGAATTCCAAAAGCACGGTGTATTTCACAGACATGGAACATTTAGAAATATCAATAATAAAATAAAACTATTATTTATTAAAAACCGAAAATTTTCTATAGAAATGAAATATATTGCAAAAACTATTTCGATTTAATACCGTTGTATAATATTGAAAAAATATTTCGATTTAATACCGTTGCATAATATAACTCGTATAAATATTTTGCTCGTAAGTTAAATTTCTAAGCCATTTAATATTTCACAACGCTAGAATATTTAAAAATAATAAAAGGACTGCTACTTACAAAAAGCTAAAAAACTAATTATCAATGGTTTGGATTGGAAAACTTTACAATTTTACGAACTTGTAATCTTCCTACATGTCTGAATTATAGCATGCATGAACGCAAAAATAAATGCGAAGAAGGGCTACGGTAGCCTGGTTGGTAGAGCGTCCGTCTCATAACCGAAAGGTGCCGAGTTCTACACTCGTCTAGTTCAAAGACCGCCGTGTTGGCTAATGTCAGTTGAGGCACGTTAAATAGGTCGTAACTGCAAAGTTCTCCAAGTTCCCATAACAAAACGATACCTCCGGGGGAACTGAATCAGAGATGAGTCGGTCCCTGATTTGGATCTAAATTCTGACTTGCTGATGGATGAATGAGTGTATGAATGAATTCGACCACGCCCTAAAAAGGGTTGTGTCGTGTGTGTTCGAGCAAAGTCGTCCTTTCACCTGAACGGTGCTCGTTAACAACGAAAGGTGCACACCTCTGCCTTAATCGAAACAGCTCTGCTAATTCGGCTTGGTTTGACCAAATATCACTATAACAACAACAAAAATAAATAGTTAAGCAAACAATTGTGACGAATTTCATCCAAAATTTAAGAAAAATTTTAAACTGTTGTTGCTAAGACATGGTACAACCAATTTCATTCGTCTGTGTTGAGCAATTTTCATCACGTTAGAACGACATAATTTGGTTTAGAGTTTTTCGGAGATTCCAAATACTCGGACAGAAAAAAAAAGAGCATGAATCGTCAAAACTTATTGCCCGAAGAAGCACACAGGAGAAAAAGGGAATAAACGTGAAACAGCGAGGAGAAGTATCGGAAGTTATATCTTATAATAATAATAAGAATTTATTTTTAAAAAAACTTCCAATTTCAATTTTTCTACCTGGAAAAAAGAATTTTGGAATCCCGAGAGATTTTGAGATGGGAATAAGCATCTTTTTTCTAAATATCGACATATGGATAATCTGATAATCACGTGATTGCTTCAAACCGGTTTAAACTGGTTAAGGATTTCAATTAAGGAAAACAATGACTTAATTAATAATATTGATCTCACAAATTAAGTTGAAATTAGCGATAGCTGATTTCAATTTTATATTTTATGTATTTTTTAATTAACGTTTACAGTCACATTTAATTTTTGAAAATTGCTTCGATTTCAAGGCAATAAAAAATTCTATAGATTCATCCAAATTTCCAGGTTGAAATTTTGTGCAATTACAATATTTTCCTTTTCTAAATTTCGAATACGAAAACAAAATGATTATGTCCATTTTAGAGTTATTAGTCTCTAACATTAGAAAATTCCTCTCACGCAAGCTCTAAATTTAAAGCAGCAAAACTATTACCCTTTGTTACCATCACGCACGACGGATTGATACACCCAGGTTGCTGGCTTTTGGCCAAATTGAAAAGTTTCAGAGAGCCCTTTGGGGTTCCGAAATGAAGACTTTATGGAAATAATTACGACTGAATAGTTATTATAAATATGTATGAGATTATTATGATTAGTATTTTGAAATGTATCCATCTACGAACGTGGTCATTTAACAAAGATATAGTTATTTTCTACATTATTTTAGAAATTTTTTGAAGAATGTTATGGCTATTTTAAAGAAATTGTAGATAGTAGAAATTATACAATATACTCTGCAATCTGCCCAAAACAATTCATTTCATTTTTTTATAGCATAATAATGTCAAAGCAATTATATATTTCAAATATAAATGTGAAAGAATTTTGTTGCGTTAACTTATGACACAAAATCTTATTTAGCAACACTAATTAGAATTATACCTTAATTTAACAATAATTAATAACTACTTTAGATATATCTCATTTTCAATGTACTTATGCTGAGCATCAACAGCATGAGCTCAATTAAATGAGAATTAAATACAATTAATTAAATACAAGCAATTTCTAAATGGCGACTCAAATTTAAGGAACCCTCACTACCCTAGATTCTGTACGGGGAGGGGCATTTTTTAAGTCTTTATTTTTATTACATTATGCTACTCCTTTTCGTTTTATAAATCCAACGTAATAGAACTAACTTAAATAAGAATCAAAGAGTTTATAAATTACCTTTGGAACATTAGTATCTTTACGTAAACTACCCTAAGAACATTATATTATATATATATATATATATATACAGGGTGTCTATAAAAGTACTCCGGGGTTTTGAGGCAAAATATTTAATGAAATAAAAAACATACATACATATTTTATACATGACTGAAAAGCTTACATTTTCAAGTTTTTTTTAACACTTAGTAAAGTTCTATATGAGCCCCGTTAGTGGCACGGCAGACGTCTAAACGGTATTCTACCTCTTCCCATGTCCTGGCGAGCATGTCTGGGGAGACGGTTGCCACACAATTGACTATTCGTTCCCTGAGATGTTGAACATCACGAATTTTCTCTGCATACACAAGATGAATTTTATCTAGCATTGAAACAGCAAAGTCGTATCAACCTTGTCTGCTGGTTTGATGTGGTGTACAAGTTGAATCTTGTAAGCAGTTAAACGTAGTCTTTTATGAAGTACCTTACCGACAGTTGATCTTGGTAACCCCAACTCCAGGCTGCGTCTTATCAACGATTTCTTAGGGCTTCGAAGGCATGAAGCTAGGATTCTGTCCACTTTCTCTTGAGACACACTCGGCCTACCCGGCGACTTTTGCTTCAAAACACTTCCTGTTTCCTTAAATGCACTGAACCATTGACGAATGGTTTTGTCAGAAGGCGGGTTAACACCATAGTTACGTCGAAAGTTTCTTAGTACGGTAACTACAGACTTCGTTTCTATGAGCCAAATAACACATTGAGCCTTTTGTTGCGGAGTCACCATCATTTCAAGGTCAACACCCTGCAGCGCCGCCAACAGTTGATGCAAACATTCCCAATTCGTATAAGTAAAACTTTTTGAGCTACTCTTTTCAGAGAAATCGACAAAATTTTGAAAATTTTGCTATCTTTTATAGTTAGTGAGATATAAATTTTTAAAACCCCGGAGTTCTTTTATAGACACCCTGTATATATATATATATAAAATAATGTGTTTAATTAATTACCTCTTACAACTTCTACATTATAATATTTTATAATTCAAACAAAATGTGGCACTTTACAATTCTGTAAAAAAAATTTTCTTTAATATTAGTAAATAATTTTTTGATTATATAACTAAGATCATAGAAAAGCGCCTGTATGTCAATGTAATACCTAAGATAATAATAAAAATTTTGGAAAATTTCCACATTAAAAAAATTATATTTTGTGCAATAATATACTCCGAACTTATCGAACAAAATCTCAAGAATTTCAATAAATTTTTAGTTAAGATCTAGTTGAAACTTTTAAAAACTTCATTTTGGGCAAATTATCCAAGAAGAAATTATGAGCAAAATCTGTTATTTCTGAGATCAATGGTCATGCAAGTTTAATGATGAGCGTTTGGAAAATTTTTTGAATTATATGCGTCGCAACATCCAATTTTATCGTGTTATATATACATAATATACCATTTAAAAATGCAAGGAAATAAAATTTTGAATAACATCACTAATAAATTATTAAACAAATAATTCCAGGAAATTAAATATATATATTTAGTCTTGTACGATTTTAAATGAGAAAATATTTAAGGGTATATGCTTTTTTTTTTTCAGATGTCATTCAGAGATAAAGAATTTGAATTTTGTTGTTATCTTTGTAAATACACATTTGTATTTTACTAGGAAGAAAACTAAACAGCAACTCCAATCCCTGCCAGTAATTGGATTCGAAAGCGGATATGTCTATCACTCTTGAATAATGCAAATTAAAAGGGCAGACAGACAATGAAGCTGTTTAATTTTTACTTCCTATATATAGATATTTTCTTCAATCATACGCCACAACTGGGACATAAAATAAGCTTACATTTTTAATCATTTATGGTAAATATTCCCATAAACATTATAAATACCCATACAATAATGTTACATATTCAATGCTTTATATTTATTTATTAAAAGAAAATGCCCAGAAAAAAAATTTTAGTCATAGAATCAATTACAAAATAAACAACAAAGTCACGAAAACAGAAACTATAAATAATGAATGGCGTGGACTTTATAAACCTAATTAGATATTTAATATTATATATATTTATAATGATATCTTATAATATAATTTAAATCCTAATAATTTTTATCTTAACCCATATTAACTTTATTCTAAAATATTTTCTTATTTCCTGATCCAATTGAACTTTTTATTTAATTCAATACAAGCTATGTAAAAATGCTTACTTCAGCATTTTCTCACCCTCCGAGTAAAGGGATAAAAGTCCTTCACGTTTACCACATTCTTTTAAAGATATCTGAAATTCCCTATCCTAAGACTACACATAGCAAAGAAATCCCTATAAAAATCTCATTGTAAAATCACAGAGGGAATATTTTCGTTCCCTATTGTTCTTGTATCGCAGGGTAGACTGACATATATCATTGCTTCCTCCTTGTTAATAAATTATGTCTCCTAAGCGTCTTCTATTCGGTCAAGTAACCTCAGATAAAAAATTTGTTTACTTTATATATATAACAAAATTGTGAAGTTTGGATCTTAAAAATATATAAAAGATTTAAAATTTAACCATAACCAACTTAAAAAAAATTAAAAATTCTTTATTAATTTTAAAAAGAGAACAGAAAAAAATCATTAAAAGCTTAAAAATTACATAAAATCAACGATGAAAACTTTATAAAATATATTAAAAGCGTAGAAGTTAAAAGTGTTAAATCCTAAAAACGATAAAGCATACATTGGAACTTTGAAATTATAGGCAATCGTTCTGAAAAACACCAAACGATGTATCAAATTCTTAAACTTTTAGAATATTTTATAAAATTTATATAATGAGAACTTGCCTAAGTATATAATTTGACAAGCATATTCTGAAATAAATTGATGGCTTTAAATGATCTGGCATTATATAATATTTTATAGATAATATTGCTTTCAGGAAATTTGAGACACTTTCAACTGAAAATAAAAATATTTTGATCTTAATAATGTGACAATCAGAAAGAGGGATGATAGCATTAAGAAAAATGCGTTAATTATTACGAAATATTTCCTGCACCCACACCAAATAAGAAAGACATCGAATAACTAAAAATTACAAAATTCATTTTGTTCCAATTGATTTTATTTCAAAATTAATGCAGAAAACAGTTGTTACTCTGTAGCAGATTTCTACCATGTCTCAGCTAAACTTGCACCTTTTCCTTTGGAATGACGACTCTATTTCCCGAAAAAGCAATTATTCCGGTGACACATCCAAGCTGAATAAAAATGATTAATTAATGGTTTTTGGAAAGAAGTCAGCATTATGCCGGGAATGGATTTCCATTTCAAAAGATTGATTTTGTTTTCATTTTCCTTTCTGTATATACCGCGAAAACTCACGTCGTGCGGTCATTAAGAGCGAACAAAAGGAGAGTTTGTTATCTTTCGGTTGGTAATGGATTATTTTCAGCACTGAAAACTCTTGTTTTTAAATTGTTTTTTTCCAAAATGTACTTTAAAGCAAATCGTACAAAGTTTCGGTTCTATTCCGTTTATGGAAATCAAAGGTTTCTTTAGATTGTAGTACATTTTTCGATTTCGCAAGCTAAAAAGCTTTAATTTTCTAAATACTATATATAATAGTACATCACACATTGTGCATAAAATATTAATGAGTTCTAATTTGTTACATAACTTGCTTGAACAAAATTCAGTTATTTATTTAAGTAATTTAGTCTAGAATATTTATCATATCCTACAAATATCCAGGAATAATTATTATAGCCTGCAAGTACAATCTAGGAATACCCATCATTACCTACAAGTAAAATCCAGGAGAAACTATTATAGCCTGCAAGTACAATCTAGGAATATCCATCATAACCTACAAGTAAAAAACCAGGAATACTTATCGTAATCTCCAATCACAATCCAGAGATACTTATCACAATCTCTAAGTATAATCCAGGAATACTTATCACAATCTACAAGTATAAACCGGGATATTTATCACAATATACAAGGGCAATCCAGAGATATTTATCATAATCTACAAGGACAATCCAGGGATATTTATCCTAATATTAATAACATCTATTATAACTAAACTATATACTTCCGCTTTGAATTTGGAACTTTTTGCGCTTTTGCGCATGCGTTCGGATGCGTTTTTTAGTCAAAATAAGGGTGAGAGAAAGGATGAAATGAGAAGATAATTAAAAAATCCTCTTTTGAAAAAATTCAATATAAAATCATTGCTTATGACAAAAAAAAGTTTTAGGAAATTAATAAGACATGTGTTCATAACTAGCAAATGCCTAAAGTTTATTATGAATATCAATTGCAAAATGCCAGCAATTTTTAAAATAAGTACGGAATGCACGCATTAATTTAAAATCTGAAAAAAGTTCTATTCCATGTCACTTAGATTTAAAAAAAAATGATTTTAGAAACGAGAGAGCTAATACGGTAATTTTTTTTGTAACATCTGACATTTTATTGCTAGTTGTATCTGAATTCATTGTTCACATATCAATAGATCACTAGTAATAAAACAGCAATAAATAACACTATAAACCACACAGAAAATTCTAAGTAAGCGATAGGCGTGGCAGCAGCATAATTTTTTCTTTTTACCCAGAACATATCCGTAAAGTATTTAAAAGGCTCTTAGAAATAATCGACGGATGTGAAATGTCAATTTCATGGTGAAGCATTTCATCTTCTCTTTGACCACCCACAGCTAAAATGGTCCAACTATACAATTCCAAGAGCAGCACGCATTATATTTTCATGAAAGGGAGCAATGGCTATCCGAAATAATCGACGCAATTCTCCCTGCGACAGTAAGCACCAACAAATCACTGGGACAGCATGGGAGGATATCACCTTTTACTGTCCCGATAAACCAACTATTTCGAGAACAGCTCTCACCGGGGACTTGGCAGAAGATAGCTCCTTGTATAATTAAGGGGGAGCTGGTCAAACAGTTCTACCCCTAAGGACATTCTCATCAATGACCATTTGACTATTCTTCGAGGAGTATGCGGAAGTGGAGTTGAGAGGCTGTAAACTGTGGAGATGAGCCAAACGATAATAGTGAAAGGAGGTATTTACTGCTAGGGTTAGTTAAGCAGAATCCCCCAGAAAGGACCAAGTCTATGCACGTTGGTATTGTGCCAGGACAATTCGTTTATGTGTGGCATTAATGCAGAAACTAAGTCCTTGAAAAGTTCTACAGCGATATTTGATCACACAGGGAGTTTTAAGGGAAAGTTAACCTTTATGGTTTTATAAAATACACTACAAAAAGTTATACAGAAACAGAATTTTATTGAAATAAAAAAAAAGTTCTTAGTAAAGGTTTTATTTACTGAGCATATCGTATATTCAGCACTATTTCCTCATATTGTAAGATAAAAATCTTCCAATCTTTTCATTGTGCTCCAGGTTTCAGTTAGAAAAAGAATAGCAATGATAATTACTTTCAAACTCTTCATATTTTGGTTATATTTAGCTTTTAGGTGCTATTTTCATATATAGAGCTTTACATTACGCTATTTCAATGTTACATAAAAAACAAACTATGCTTTAAAAAGCAATACAAAATCGAGAAAAACTTTAAATGATGTATTTTGAATATTTTTTTTTTACAAAAAAAAAAAAAGAAACTTTTAAAATAAGAAATGAAGTAAAAGGACACTCCCATTTCCTTTTCCCTGTAAAGTAATCGAAGATGTAAATAACAGTGGATACAGATATATATTGATATTGTCTTTCCCGTTCATGTTCGATCTTCAATCTCTTACTCGTTGCTCACGAATAAAGTTTCCGAAATAGAATAAAATTGATCATGGTTGTTTGATTTAGATTTGCAAAAATCGCTGAAATTCCAGATTAAATGGATATCAAGTAGGATAATATGTAACAGGAAGAAAGAATCCCTTATACTTTATAACTACACATCCATTTTACATGATTCTACTGTATTATAATGGTAGAATTTAGAAACTATATGATCAGCTTTTATCAACCGTATTGCCAAATGATTTAGTGGATGTTTTATTGACTAATATTAATATGTCGTCAAAAAATGACTGAAAGTAGTCCATAATCAGTCAAATAAAAAAAGAAGAATGAATTAAAGTGGTGTTATTGTTTTAAAAAGTCATCACATTTGCGTGCAACATATATTGTGAATTGACCATCTTTTGAAATCCATTTCCACAATATACAGAACTAACATTAAAAAATAAGGCAAGAAACACTTAAACTTATTTTTATTTTAATTTGATCACTTTTAATTAAATATGCCAAGGATATAAAAATTATCAAAAGTAATTCGTTTGGAGCTGTCTTGTAATAAAATATGTAATTATAAATGTAAGATGTGTTATATTTTTAAATTAGTAACACCATAGATTGTTACCTTCATATAAACTGACTTACGGAATAGTTTAAAAAATAAATTTCCCGACTAAAAATAAATGATCAGGCTTATGAGATAATGTTGTTGATCGATCTTTGATTGGGTTTTCACATATTTTTGGTAGATTTTTCGAAATTATAAAATTCAAGTGCAGCATACATTAAACAATTTTTACCAGAAACTAACGATTTATGTACATAGTAAACTTCTTTTCCTAGACAGAAAACAATCAAAGCGAAAAGTAGCTGGTTTAATTTTGCAGCCAGAGATGATAATAATTTATTATCTCTGGCTGTTATATCAACTTAGTGATGTCATATCAACTTAAGCACAATTTTTATCATCTTTAAATAGTTACGAGGGTCTTTCTCCGAAGCTTTGGCGGGCTATAAAAATAAGTCAAGAGTTCATAATAGTTGCTTTATACCTAAAGTTTATTACTGTGAGTTATACACAAATTGGTTACATTTCAAGATCATCACTGTGAAGATACAGGTATTTTTGATATCGATAGACCAGCGATCCCTTTTGCGAAGGCCCGTTTGCCAATGATGGCAAATGGACCTTAACGCTACTTTAAAATTAATGTCAATCAGTAAATTATCAGGGATTACCATATTCTCTACTTTTATCGAGTACCTACTTGGACATCTTCTTTTGCGATAGTCATGTACCGTTGTTCCCCTTCGTGGAAAATGCGACATAGATCCCCAGTGATTTTCATATCCTCCTTGAATTACCCTGAATTGACAATATTATATAATATATATAATGAGGAGCTTGAAAGGAAAATCCAGGTTCATCTTATATCAACGGCGATAACTTTCGAAGAGGGTACAAAAAGTGGGATCCACTGATATGACAAATACTTGATTCTTCAGCATTTGCCGGTATCCAAAATATTGCCTGTATATAATTTTGACAATGTACTCATCTTGTTCTATACTCTTCCAAAACAAAGTAGGGTCGCGGTGTCCTGGTGGTAAGGTCTCGGCTTCGAAACTAGAAGGTTTCAGGTTTGAGACCCGATTCCACAGAAGAATAGTTGTGTAAGCGGTCTGGTGCACGTTAAATCCATCCGGGCCGAATGTCCTCCCTCTGGTATGGAGTTGAGAGGGTAATGACAACTCAAGTATCGTCCTGGTCATCTCACCAGGGTTGAAAATTACGTGGTCCGTCCCAAAATAACTCTAACGTTTCTTTAAAACGGGACGTTAATATAACTAAACAACAATTCACAACAAAGTAGCATTTATCCATGTAAATTATCATTAATGGCATGCCTTGGAGTTTACAATATTTAAAACAATTCTTTTATGTATTGGAAACGTATTTAAAATCTGTGTCGTTCGGTAAATTCCTTTTCCAACTAAAGCAACAAATCGGTAAGAGAACAGTCGCACTTCTTCACTTCGTTAAATAAATATTAAATTTCTGAAAAGTTTGGCTGTGCCTTAATTTATGCCCTACAAGATACGAGCAGGCTTTTCTCCGTCGCCTTTCAATAAGTTTCCCATAATTAACTTCCCGATATTCTGCGAAAAGGAATCCATCGAAAGAGCAAACATAAATTACGCCCAGACGCGGCTGCTGCTGTTCCCAATGCCCCCTCAAAATCGGGGAATTCTTCGCAAGTGGAGAGCAGAAAAGCCATTAGGGTGCCGACAAGCACACAAATTGCCGAAGCCTTGGTGGCCGTGCCAGTGAAAAGGCTTCGACGGAATTTGGAATAATTTCGTCCCATGAGAAGGCATCTGAAGATTAAAGGACAAGCGCTACAGTAAATGGCATTATGTAATGGATGAAGCTATGTCCCGTATTTAGCCAAAATTTTAAGTTAGGGGTGTATTTTGGTCAGGGGTAACAGGTGTAACATGGTTAAAGGGCAAATAAGTTATGGTGGAGTATGAATGATACTTCTGATGGTTATACGATGGTAGAGAACTATGTAAACACAAACTATTAATAGTATGCATTGAACTATGAAAAGAAGTGGCTTTACTAGCTACTGCGCCTCAGTATCAACAAGCTATAAATATATCTGAAGTGTTTCCTGCCACTTTAATCGTTATTCAGGGTTACTATGGCATATCTTGTAACTCAAAAAATTAATCAGATAGTTAGAGGATAAAGCTGCAGGGACAATACTTTCACATTTTCGTAACTCACCAGCTTCAAAATGTTTTTCTTCGGCTAAATTTTATTTATTTCAAATTTTTAAAACATGCACGAAGAAAATTCGAATATGTAATTCTATTTGCATATCCATTAAAAAAACTTTTTAGATAAGCAGTGATTTAAAGTAGTGATTTAATATATATATATATATAAAGAAAAACTACAAAAAATGGTTTTCCTCTATTTACACGATATATTTTGCTAAATAAATATTTTTAGATGTCAATTGACAATATATACAGGGTTTATATAAAATCTCATTACACAACTTATTATGAAAATTCTCTAACTTCCCAGTGAAAATAGAATTCACAGTTATGCTCGATTTTTAATACATAATGTATCTGCTTCAAAAAGGCCTAAAAATATATCTTTTTTAATATCTAGCCATTCAAATGATAATTCATGGTCTTAATCAATCGGCAACTTTCCTTAAATCAAAATGCTATACCAGTTACTTTTTTGTACAGAACTTCAAACTTGATATTCATCGTTTCGATGTGATAAAAAATTACATTACAAATTCGAAATTCTCTTTCTTGTGATTTTGATGCTTTCCTCTGGTATTCATAACATTGCATCCATTTTTAAAATGGTTAAAAATCTCCATAGCTCCATCCGAAAACATTAATCTAAAATGGCATATATTTAAAAAAGTTGACTGTAGATAATAAAATGCTTAATACTGCATTGGAAGTATGCAAGCATAACTGACTACTCCAACGTGGTTAAAACTGAATGATCGGACGACGAGACAGCAGTATTGGAAGGAACTGTGATTAAATCCTAAAGCCAACAACTGACATTCTTTTTACTTACAATTTGAGGAAAGCTCCGGACTGATGACCAAAGACGGGGTCTTCCAACAATGGAACAGTTGTCAGATTTACGACCATATCCATAAAGGTCACAAGCTGTCGGAACGCGACCATGGCACAACCTTTCCTTAGGGAAGTACGTCCCATCATCAATGGGGAGTAGATGAACCCATTTCTGCACCCACCAGGACGGCAAGAACCAAGCTTCATAATCCTCATTTTTTGCTTCAATATCCAACCCTTCCCTAGTTGGATACTTTGGTATTATATCACGTTCTTCAAAACACAAAAAGTATTCATACTTGTGGGATGTAATTGTGGAATTTAGTAAGAAAATGTTCAACTATTCATGTTATTATGGCCGCGGTGGCCTGTTGGTAAGGTCTGGTATTCGGAACCCGATTCCACCGAAGAACGGTCGTGTAATAAAGTCTGTTGCACTTTAAATCTGTCAGATCAAACTTCCTCCACTAGTGAGCCGTGGTGTGGAGTGGGAAGGGGGCAGCTCAGGTGTAGTCCTCGTCATTTGACCACGGTTCAAAATTACCAGATCAGTCCCAAAATACCCCTAGTGTTGCTTTATAACGGGACGTTAATGTAACTAAATTAAACTAAAACCATTCCTTTTATTCTTAAGCGCAAAAATCAGACCCAAGAATAAAAATATTTTTTTTTTCAAAACATTCTTTCAATTCCTCTGCATATCAATTTGTGGCTAAATTTACACACAAGGCAATGATTCAGCCATTGATTACTCACTAATTCAAGAAATCCTTTCAAACCCATTTGCACACCAATCAAAGAAAATGAAAAAGCCCAACTGCCAAATCTATTCAATCTATTTCATTAAAAGTGCAAACTAATGTTAATTCCCGTCTAGACCGAGTAAACCACATCCGAAGGTTTCCAAGCAAACCACATCCTTCAAAGAAAAAAAAAAGATAAATAAGCAATTCTTTGTAATTCATCAACTTAGATTTCATCAACAGGGTTCTTTTAATCGCATTAAAGAACTTTCTGGAATTTATTTTTATGGTTATATTCTAGGGGAAAAAAAGATTCATTCAGTTACCTTTGGTCTGGATTATTGGATTATGCATTCAATTAGAATCTCGAGGAAAATGCAAATTCGAATAAAAGCTCCTTTTTATAAAGCTCTAAATGATTTTCTGTGAATTAAATAGTGCATACACGAAGCTGAAAATTGGAGTACCAAAAATAATTTATTGATCAGAGTAGTTCCAGTGGTATAAAATCTTGTATTGAAATAATTGCATTTCTTTATATAATCTGCTTCTTAATTATTTCAAATCAGCTTAATGAAAAACGTGAGAAAGTGGAAATATGAGTAGTACGAAGGCAATTATAAAATCAAGAATCAATTCCAATGGGCAAGTTTTCAGACATAATTTTTTGAAAAACATTAATTGAAAATTTGAATGCTTTTAATTAATGAAACTTTTGCTTTATAATTACAAATTGGGAAGTAAATTTAATTTAGCTTAATAAACTGCAAATTCTTAGGCATAATCAAAGTATGGAAACCGAAACCTACAAAGTGGTAATTGACGACTAATTACCCAACTGTATACATTTAATGCTTTTTTAATACTGAAAATATTACATATACCCATTCTAATTAGGATTCAATGGTTAATTTCAAAGAGATAGGTATAAATATCCATTTTGGAAAATTACTCTAACGGTAAATCACTGCACCATTAATAATATTTTTTTTTAAATATGACTATTTAGAAATCATGATGTTTTCCAATCATAATTGCGGATTCAGACAAAATCTATACATAGTATAGATGTTGTATATACATCAGTACATAAAATCTAATGAAACGAATGTTTGTGGAAGGTTCGTCAATGATATGTGCACACTATCACATCGGTAGCAATAGTTACGGGGGATACTATATAAAGTTTAAAAAAATCACATTAGCTTATAACACCACCAGCACTGCAAGACGCCGAACTACTCGACATCGATCCGATATGTTTTCTCGGATAAATGTGGCATCGCATAATTGCAAAAGGATAAAAGCCGAAGGAATTACCAATCGGTATCAATCAAGTCCCAATTCTGATAAGGAGTACCTGAATTTGACATGCTAGTTGGTCAGCTCATTGCCTGGGATTTTACAATTCTCCGTTTTTTTCCCGGTTTAACACAGTCAAATAAGATCTTTTGCGACATTTCTGTGTCCCTCTTCAAGGAGAATGCAACTAAGAGCCGAAAGAATTTCATCTCTTCCCTGAAGTAACTGTTGTATTATCACAAAGTAATACTCAATTGCGCTACCAGTGCATCTATGAGCTGTGCTTACTGAGAATAACTTTAAGAAACTCGAAAGACCTTTAAAAAGTTAGCTGAAAGTTTAAGAAGAAATAAGCAGGCGTTTAATTGCATCCATTACGTTTATTCTTCAGAACACACACTTAAAACATAAATTTAAAATCATTGCACGTTCAAAAAACAAAACAGTAATTAGGTTACAGTTAACAACAGTCATTATGTACAGTTAACAAAACCAATATCAAATAAAAGACAGGTAGATATGACAGTAACTAGGAATGAAAAACTGGACAGAAAGCAAAAATCATAATTACAGAATAATGAGCTTCACAGAAACGTTACAAATCATCTCGCAACATTGGCGACAACGTTTTATTTATTTATTTTAAAAAAAACATTGCTGTAACGTTTTTTGAAAAAAGGGCTAGAAGGTCTAATCTACCGATGGGATAAAATGCTTATATTTTCACATCATGCTTATATTTTCACATTATATATTTCATCGAAAATCAACAATGATTGCAATTTTTGGTAATTAATCCCTCTCCCTCCCTCCATTTCCTTGAATAATTTTTTGTTGTCCTCAGGAACTTTAAAAAAAATGGCTTTCATATAAAGAAACTGTACTGAAGAAATAGTGTAAATCTCATTTTGTACTTCAGTAGATCCCTTAACGAAACTTAAGCTAGGACTAAATTCTAGAATTAGAAATCAATTATACAGTTTATCATTCACCCAACGTCCGTGCTTGTAAACAGTCCTAAGTTGCATTACATCTAATGCCATGCACACTGCTCCATTAATGAATTTAATTCCCAGTTACTGAGGGTTATGACGCATTTCTCACGGGAAGCAATTCGGAGAATGTAGAGACTAGTTTCGCAATTAATGACGGTTAGGTATTCAAGAACTTGAATTAAACATTAAAAAATTTTAAATTAATGGACTAAAATGGATAAAAAATAGTTTATAAGGAAAATATTTGATATTGCTGGTAATTTGTTAATTGGCTACCGCAACGTTGGGATAATTAAAATACATATAAAGCTTTAAGGTTCGTCAAATTTAATTACTCCATTATTTACATACAGGGCAGTTTAAAGGCAATGGTATTTTTTTTTTTTTTGAAAAAAAAAAAGATTTACTGGGAAGTCATTAATAGTTTTAACATAAGCAACTCCGGTTTCCTGGTTTAGGAGTTGCGCGTCTTCCCAGTGATCTGGGCGTCTCGGATTCGAGTCCCAGTTCAGGAAGGTTCTTCTTCATCTGTGTTCTATTTGTTAAGCGTATGAATGTGCCCCATTGTAAAAAGATGCTGTGCAAGCGAATTTGCGTCACCGTCATATGAGCTAGAAGTCAGACTTAAGACCTCTAAAATATATTTTGTAAGCCGGTATCCTAGCTTACGGGTAGCTCGTCTTCCCTGAGATCCAGGCGTCCCGGGTTTGAGTTCTGGTTTGGGCATGGTTGTTCTGTGTTCGGTCTGTGAGGCTTGTGAATGTGAATCCCTGTAAGAAAGGATTGGGCAAGCGAATTTGTGCCATTATCATATGAGCTAGAAGTCGGTGTTCAGGGGTATTTACCTTCAAAAACTAAGGCACCCCTTTTCGTAGAAACACAGACATGACATTATCATCAACAACGCAAGCAATGCTTAGTTGAATGCATTAATTTAGTTACATTAACATACCATTTGAAACAGTACATTGGACGAGACATATATTTAATTCACTATTAAATGACGTCATCATCCCTAAAACTTTGTGCCCTACAACAAAGAGAGGTCATTTAGCCCACAACGACAGACTTAATATGCTCTAGATCCCATATACACGCAGGAGTTTTTGTGGAATAATAAAAAATTTGAAATTAAAACCTTAATCATCAAAGTCAATACCTTATCTTTAGACTACCATGGATTTGCATTAAATTAAAATACATTTAAAATATTTTTTTTTTCGAAACTGAAGTAGGAATTTTAAAATAATACGGAAAACTTATTCTTTAATAATATATTCAATAAATCCAACCAAAGAAAATTTCTTTGCGCAATCATCCCCATAAATATTAGTTAACGCTTATCATCAGATCAGATAATAAGATCTTTGAGTAATTAGATGTAATAAAGTATGCTTTGACCGTCGATCTTTATGCATTTATTCATTTTATTTCGGGACCATTCATCGAATGAACTCTATTTTTTTTGGTAACTTAGGAGACAGATGGATATTCTATATAAGGAAACTTTTTTCACGATTTCACGTGTGAGATCAAGTTAAAATCAATAGTCTTATGGACACTTTTGCATTGGTAACTTTACAGACATCGTATAAGTTACAATAAAATAAATAAAAGGATTAATCAAAATTAAAAAATAATTACAATTTCAACGTAATACAAATTAATCAAATCAGCTAGATTACATAAATGTAAACTTGTACAAACTTTTAACGATCATATATTTATTCTGCGTATTTTTTGCAGACATATCCTGCTATCTGCATACATTTTCCACAAACGTTCTTTTTATTTATCGTACAAATATTCGTACTGTTATTATTATTATTATTATTACAACATCCAATTTGGCAGGATTTGCATTGTTGCGAACATTTACTGAATAGAAAGGGAATCCTCGATTCTAATGTATGCCCTGGTATTCGTCGATGAATTCTTCCATCAAGTGAGGCATGAAATTATTTGAGGTATATTCTGATATTGTTTCTTGATGAACAGTAAACAGTCATTTATGAGAGCCAAATCCAATGTATTATTTAAAAAGTCCTGAAGATATCACCTAAAAGACTGCTTACGCGAATTTGGATACCATATCTATGCCAACTTGTCAACTCCAACAGTCTTGGTATAATCCTTTTGAGGGCATATAATGTAACAAATATAAATTCCGCACTTAAGAAATCTTTTTATTTTTGCTTCACTCCGACAAATATTTTCTGGAGTTGTCTGACATTATGTAGTGAAGAAAATGCTGTACCAAGGTTATACTACTTACAACTAATATCAAGAGAAAAACCATTTTATTACGATTAATTATGAAACTAGGTTAGCACCATTTTGATAGATGTACGTAGAGGTACATACATCATCAAAATACAAAAACTCGTGTTAAGAACGACAAATTGCAAAAAAACATGCATATTTATCCTTACAAAGACTGACAAATGTGTATCATGTTGGACTATACGAACAATAAAAAAACTAATTATCAATGAATGAAGGTGACGTCCATTGCATAATTTCAAGACCCTTCATCGGAAAAGCGTGGACATTTTTTAATCTGGGAAAAAAGTAAAATAAATCTGTTTTCAAACTTTATTAGGAAATAATAATTTTTTATAAGCCGTCATATTTGTATATTACATGATGGGACAAGCATGCTAAAAAGTAGCGCAAAATACTCTAAGACAAAACAGATTTACCAGATCTTCAGCAATCAAATTTGGCATGCAATTACTTCTTCAATAGAGGTTTGGCCTGTAATTTCTGCAAAGTTTCTTGATAAAATACTTCAAAAATATCATTTGGATTTTTAGGATTAAATGTTTAATTTTTAAATTGAGATTCTAAATGTTCATAAGGTTTATCAGTTTTTGTATCTTATTCTTTGTTTGCCATTCATTTTATATCATATGCTCAGTAACTAACTTTCTTTTATTCTAAACATTTACTTTGAAAAATAGCTAAATAACAAGAAAGAACCTTAGATACATTCAAACACGTCTACCAGAGGAATATATAAAGAATTCCTCCTCCCTTAATAGTTTCATATACTCCAATAATCAATACTCCCATCCTTGTGTCAGTGACAGTAAAAATAAAATTTTACAAAAATTTTAATAGTCATGTTTTTAATCTTAAATAATTCCTTTCGACTCGATAACATAAAACTCAAAAAAAGTTCTCACAATGATGAAACGAACTACGCCATTAATTTTTAAAAAATGTTTTGATTTATTAGAACGAAGCAACTCACAAAACCACGTGACTGAACTTATCCATCACTGATGGGATCAAATTTTTAAACATTAAAACATTTGAAAACAATCCAAATTGAATATTAAGAAACATCTAGAACTTTCCAGATCTTAAATAAACGATAGATAACATTTTCAATAAAAGAATCGCAGTTTTGGGGTATCGTGATTGGAATTCAAACCATAAGCTAACCAATCAGAAATTAGTAGCTGATCTGTTGAATGAACCCCGACGATTGCAAGTTATTTTGATTTGTGCGGAATTATCCTTTGGAATTCTTACAATAAAATATTTAAACTTTCAAATTAAGTTCAATTTTTTTAAGGTTTGATATGTAGAACTTATAATATTTAAATTATTTACTTAACATTAATTTTATTACAAGCCCACAGTAACTGCAACTTTTCTTATTACGATTATTTACAAGAAATAAAGTTAAATAACTTTTGACAAATCCAAACAGACAATCAAAACACATGTTCGCCAGAGGTACATCTTAAGAAATCTGCCTCAAACAATTCCATACACTTCTGTAATTAGTAGCACCCATCCTTGAGGCAGTAACAGCAACAAAAAAAAATCCCAACAATGTTTCTTTTTACCTTAAATAAATCGTTCCGGCTAGATAGCGTCTTGCGCAAGCGAGTAATGGATTCGTTACCTAATGGAATCGTATGAGGGATAATGGATAGGGGGGAGTCACAGACGAGACAAAATGGACCGAGCGGTAAGCTTCTCGCAAAGCGGATTCAGCCCCGAGGTCAGATGAATCCAGCGTAATTAGACACTCAGTTCTGTTTGGGGTAGCACTCTCGATTTAACGGAAGTTTTACTTTGCTAGATTCGGAATTTATTCCCAAGTTAATGTTTATGAGACAGACGGAGAGTTAAACGTGTAAATTCAGGTGATCAGTTCTACAATTGGAAATTTTCGTTGATCTTTACCTGGTGACTATTTTTGTTTCAAAAATATATTTGTAATTATATAATTGTAAATCAAATAAAATATTAAGGTTGAGTAGAAAAAAGCTAAATTCAATTTTTAATTTCTTAATTTGTAATTCAATAAATGCTTTGATATTTTATTTACCACAAATAAAAGATAATGGAAATATACTTTTTTTAAAGAAAGGAAATGTACGATCGCAAATTTCATGTTATGTGAAAACATAAGTCATTATGCAAGTTGATGTTTGCGAGACAGATGGAGAGTTAAATGTCTAATTCAGGTGATACATGATCAGTTCAACTATTGGAAATTTTCGTAGATCTTTACCAACTGACTATTTTTGTCTGAAAAATATATTTGCAACTATATCATTGTAAATCGAAAAACAAAATATTAAGGTTCGATAAAAAAACAGCTACATTGAATATTTAATTTCTTAATTTTGTAATTAAACAGATAAACTACAAATTTCTTTTATTTTTTATTCACCACAAATGAAAGTTAATAGAAATTATATATGTTAAATAAAATCTGCGATCGCAAATTTCAAGTTTCAAGATTGACATTAACCAGTTTAAATCGGTTTGAAAGTTTCCCGAGGCTTTCTCTCTCTCTCCCTCTATTATATAATTTTTTTAAACTTTTCATTTTCAATTTTTCCAGCTGGAAAAAAAATTTCGAAGCTCGCCCGATTTTTAGATTAAAAAAAAAACAAAAAAAAAAAACAATCGTGTTTCTAAATATCGATGCATGCGTCATCTGATAGTCTCGTGAATTTTTTAAAACCGGTTAATGACTTAAATTAATTAAGACAATTGATAAAAATTCAATCAATAAACAGTTTGGAAATCAAATTGTAACTTTATTTGGCGATAAACTTTCTGCGTTATTTTTTTAATAACTCTAAAAATAAAAAATTGATGCACTAAAAGCGGAAAATTGCCAATTTGAGACTTTAAAAAACCTCATATATTCTCCCATAATAAAACCTCAAAACAACAACATGTCCTCAATAATAATTTTCCTTATTTTTGTTAAGTGACTTTTCATTAAAGAATATCAGGACATTGTTTGCACGTAAGGATTAATGACGTTGGCGTATTTATGCATTCCGTGGTTTTATGCAATGTACATTATGAGGTCTCTATTAACCCTTTGCACTCTGATGGTGCATGTCACCATTCAAGGCGGTGCATTATTTCGATGTTTTATTAATTTATTTTTGAATTTTGATTGTTTCTCAGGGTAATTAAACTTAAAACAATTACCAATATTTATTTTTTTGGAACAGTAAACAAGCTCCAGTATTAGGGGAATAATTATATATCGGGTTGTTTTTCCGAATGCAAAAGTTTCATGAAATGCTCAAACAAATTTCTTTCTTACATTTTTTAATTTAATCAACAATTAATTATTTATGTTAACAAATGTTGAAGATACATTCTTGGTTTAAACCCGTATTTCATTTATTTAGTGAAAACGGATGATTTTATTTATTGATTATCAATTGTTCTTTGCGTTCTACCTGCCAGGTGTGCGATAGAACGCGCCCCCTTCCCCGTAAAAAAGTTGCGCAAGTGAGTGCCATCTTCATATGAGCTAAAGTCAGACTTCAGTCCACGTGTGCTCAGGGTTCCTTACCCTCATAAGCTACTGCACCCGTCTTTAAACGATCTTTTGGACTTCGAATTGGAGTTCAATCTAAAGGGGATAAGCGACAATGTAATTGTTTTGCATTCATTTTATAGACATGTTCGACGTTTATAAAAACTAAGTTAAAGATAAATCTTATCAAAAATCTATTAGTTATACTTTATAATTATCAGAATTTATATTTTATTTATGAATTTATTTATTTGGCAACTAGAAAAATGAAGTTTTTAAGGCGACACGGTACCATCTAAAAAAAAGTTTTTTAATTTTAATATTTGAAATTAGATTTTAATTGTATCTTAC
>JAPMOQ010005572.1:4725366-4751791 GCA_026543055.1 Argiope trifasciata
GCATGCATGTAAATGCAATAATTCGAAAATATCAGAAGTTGAAATATATAAAATTTAACTTGGACTTCTATTACTGAAACTGTAATTGTGCTTCTTGTTTTGGTTTCAATCTGCCAAAAAAATGCTTTAAAAAACGCATAGTTAATTTCTTTTCCTCTTCCATGTTGGAAGAAAAATATATCATGAGCAGGAACCTGGAAATAAAAATTTGTGCTCAATGGAAATCACTTTCTTGCCCATTGTTCACATTTTTGTGTGAGAAATAACACTTTTATGTAAAAAAGCTTAAGGAAGACCACTTCAATCAGTCCATATTGTGAGATTTGAATCATATATTGAATACGGACTTATGAACTATTATCAGTTTAATTATGAACCATTTTCTTCTGAGTTGTGTATTACATTTTATTTTTTAATTCTCCACAATCTTTTTTTAATAAAACGATTTAGAATATAATTTATAAAATATTACTATTCTATAAGTCAAAATCATGAAATTGCATATCATAATCACAAAGATTTGAAACTTCCAAACATTTATATCAGCCAAATTCAAACACTGCATAGTATTTACATTCATAAATTGCCGGTTTGAAACGTTGAAATTCCTCTGCACTATCTGCTACATCTTGTTCCAGAAAGGGACGACAAAACAAAGTGGGTTACAACAGCAACTGCTTTCAAAAAAAGTCTAAAGAACAAATACCATTTAAAAATTTTTTTTCCTGTCATGGAATTCTTGTCTACATATACTGATTCTCACCTCTCCACCCCCCTACCGAAGCCCCCTAGAATGAGTTCGTTTGTCTCTATTGTTGTTTTGACTGAAGTGGGATGTCAAAACCACTTCATAATACGTCACGGCACGCCTTAACAATTCGTGCGCATCATTCTCCCCCCTCCTCTTCCCACATTTCCTACACCCGCTTTCAAGAAACGTCAAGAAAGGCTACCTGCATTTCGTATTTCTTCCGCCAACAGCCAATTGTTGGTCTCTAATGCAAAATTTTGAAAAAGTACAATGTAAATGTATTTCTGTACTAATCATTTTGTGAGCGAACTGTATAGAAAATGAAGAACATTTATTTCTAAAGTCCGAATCTGAATTTTAAATCTCACATAATTAATTCCAAATTATTTTTTTTATTTATCTCCAAAGTAAAGCAGTTACAAATAAAGAGCAAAAATTTATAAAAGGTTGCCTTGGTAACACTAAAGATGTTAAGGACAAATCAATTTTTTTAAATGGAGTAGTCATCATTTTTTAGAAAAAAATGATGACTACTCCATTTAAAAAAAAAAATTGATTTGTCCATAACATCTTTAGCTTTAAAAAATGATGACTACTCCATTTTTTTAAAAAATGATTTGTCCATAACATCTTTAGCGTTACCAAGGCAATCTTTTATAAATTTTTGCACTTTATTTGTAACTGTTTTACATATTTTGCTTCGGAAAAAAATAAGTAAATAATAATTTGGAATTAATTGTGTGAGATTTAAAATTCAGATTCGAGCTTTTGAAATAATTGCTGTAGTGCGTTATAGGTCTGTTATAGTGCGTTATAGATCATTTTTCATCATGATCACTGATAGCTTTTTTTAAAAAAAAATCTAAAAAAACATGTTCTCAGTAATCATGATGAAAAAAGATCTATAACGCACTATAACAGATCTATAACGCACTATAGCATTTATTTCTAAAGTCCAATTCTGAATTTTAAATCTCACATAATTAATTCCAAATCATCATTTATTTATTTCCGAAGTAGAATATGTAAAACAGTTACAAATAAAGCGCAAAAAATTATAAAAGGTTGCCTTGCTAAAGCTGAAAATGTTACGGACAAATAATTTTTTTTAAAAATGGAGTAGTCATCATTTTTTAGATAAAAAAAAACCATGCTATCAGTGATCATGAGGAAAAAAGATCTATAACGCACTGTTTGAAAGTTGTAAGCTTCAACTGCTTTTCCCAGGATTTTCGTGGATTATATGTTGATCTAATTATTTCCTGATGCATCAGAAGATTTTTGAGAGCTAATATGTCTAATTTTTAGATCTATATAGTAGTATGTAATAATAGTATGTTTAATATTAAAACATATTTTAACCTTTTGCACTCCGTTGTCTCCTTTCAGATACCATTCAAGGAAGTGCATCATTTTGTCATTTTATTTAATTATTTTCTTAGCTTTTGACTGGCAAAAATACTTAATAGTGGTAAAAGTATGTAAATTAATCTCCCAAGAAAATTCAGCTTAAAAAATTCATATATATTAATATTTCGGAGATATAAACAAGTCCTATTTGGCAAATATTTATGTATCGAATTACTTTTCGGTGGGCTAAGGGATGATAAACGTTGTATTTAAATAGTGATTATTTAATAAAAGAAACGCTATCAGAGGGTTAACGATACACATTTCAGTGAAAGTTTTGTAGGTTAAAAACATTACGGTTTAATTTAAAATTCATTAACATTAATTTGCACTTTTAGTGAAAGAGATTGAATAGATTCGGCAGTTGGGCTTTTTCATTTTCTTTGATTGGTGTGCAAATGGTTTGAAAGGATTTCTTGAATTAGTGAGTAATCAATGGCTGAATCATTGCCTTGTGTGTAAATTTAGCCACAAACTGATATATAGAGGAATTGGAAGAATGTTTTGAACAAAATTTATTTTTATTCTTGGGTCTGATTTTTGCGCTTAAGAATAAAAGGAATGGTTTTAGTTTAATTTAGTTACATTAACGTCCCGTTATAAAGCAACACTAGGGGTATTTTGGGACGGACTAGTAATTTTGAATCGCGGTCAGATGACGAGGAAAGCACCTGAGCTGGAAACACCATCTCCAAGCTTCCAGACCACATCAGCGGGAGGAAAAAACGTTTTGAAAAGGCATATCTGAAGGTTCTCCCGTTTTGGCATGCAGTTTCCGATTCTGCAACATCTGCTACATGACAAAATGCATATGGGATTCATAATTTTATTTGGTCATCCACTTTCCTTTTTTTATGTATTTCGTATCCAAAAATCTAAACATTAAATTTTAATTTTTTAAATCATCAGTAGCAATAAATTTAATTAGAATAATGCAAAGTACATGTTAAAAAAAACATACCAACTTATAAGCAATAATTTCTCCAATGAACTGTAACAAAATAACACCTTCACATTTTCCTTGTCTATTTCATTAAGTAATTAAGAAGTTTTAATTAAAATTCCTCTTTTAAAATTAATTTTTAACAAAACAATTATTTCAGGCACATGAGGGGCATGTCATGTTTTATTTTCCTAACATTTAAATTTCAGTTAAAAATAGATTTATTTCTAATAATTGACACCTCTATTGGCAAGTAAATATTTACACTAATAGCAGATTACAATACACTAATAAATTTTTATTAATAACAGATATTTTGTATTCATACTCAAAGCATATTTTCTTCTATAACTTTCGCCAGTCTATTAAAACAATATTTCTTCCTGAATTCAATTAATTCAAATTCATATTTTGTTAATAAAGTTCATGAATTTATCTCAAATCTAGCTCGCACACATTTTTATATTTTTCATATTTTAATTCTTAATTGATATAATAATCCTTTGATATTACTTAACTAAATCAAAAAATGTTAATGCATGTTATTAATATAGTTTGTATATCTCTTTATTTAAATACTGAAAAATTATCTATCTTCAATTAAAACCATTGCTCAAAAATTTAATGAATATTAAGGTGTAATAAAGTATTTGAAAATTTCAATAACACTGCAAGTTGAGATCCAAATGTTATTTAACAGAAATTAATTAAATTGGCAAGGCACCTTTTTTCGTGTAACAGAAGCAAAGAGATTTGCTTAATTGCAGGAAAAAGAAAATAAGTTACGGCATAAAACATAATTTCGAAACTATGAAGATTATACATTTCAATCACTTAAAGATTAATGGATTTTTTCCCCAGTGTCAATATGGTTTGCATTACATTATTAAGCAAAAGAATTCATTAATATAAAATGAAAACGAAGTAAAATATATTAATTTAATCAAAAAACATCTACAGAATTCTAAATTAAAGTATAAAACGGCAAAGAATTATGAATTCTTTTACGCTTTTGGGTAAGTAGTTATTTCTTAGCAAAGTGCTTTTTGTAAATGAATAGATTATAATGTCAGAGCTTGAAATGCAAGTAAAATACGAAAATAATTAAATATATGGAAAAAAATAAGTATTTAGCCCTCAAATTAATATTGAAGCATGAAAATCTACAAATGACGGCGAAAAATCAAATCCGTACTAAAGTAGAAATAACCTTTCATCGTATCCATTCAATTACAACTCATCTCGCGAAAAAGTGAATGGAACATTTTTGGCAATTTGCCAATTGGAGTGCTTGGTCTCACAACAGAATATAATAATCAAGGTAAATAAATAGTGTCTAAATAATAGGTTAGTGTTTATAAAACATGGTAAATAACCAGCAGTTGTGTTCACTCAAATCTTTCCCGCATACTCTCCGATAAAGTTGCGATGCTAGAGAAATCCTTGGTTCTCATTGTCATATAATAAGGAAATTTTGACTTTTAGCGTCAATATAACTTTTTCGTTTCGTCCTTGACGAATTTTTCGATGATTAATACTTGGTAAGTGAATAATAGCATCCAAAAACCGAATTTGCGTTTTAGACGTAATTTTCTCAATCGATCGAAACCAAAATTTGGCATTAAATCGTAATTACAAAATCTTGCCAAATTTCCTATATTTATTTCACTGCGTCAGTTACTACGTTTACATGTTTCTAGAGGAACAGGCCGACAGATG
Source organism: Argiope trifasciata (assembly GCA_026543055.1). NCBI lineage: Eukaryota > Metazoa > Arthropoda > Arachnida > Araneae > Araneidae > Argiope > Argiope trifasciata. The sequence goes on from JAPMOQ010005572.1 coordinate 4,730,190, forward strand.
GCCAATTCGTTGTTGGATTTGGCTCAAAACTTGATAGGTGTCTAGAATATAGATGTAAATTCTGCTAGATGTAATACCGAATTTGATCTATCTAGCTCTTTTTGTTTTGAAATTATGTTAAATTATATTCAAATAGATGGGCATATGGGCTTCTTCTGATCATAGATTACTTAGCATTTTATGGATATCTACAAAATTAGTGCTCTGACCGCATACCAAATTTCAAACATCTACTCAAAGGTGTTTTTTTTTTTTTTTTTTGATTATCATTATTATAGGCAGACAGGCACACAGATGGATGGATATTTTCTAGAAATGCATTTTTCAAACACAGTCGGGTTTAAAATGTGGAAAATCTTCGAAATCTCGTGTTTGAATTTTTCGATGATTGCTATATTTTCTCTATATTAAGTATAAGAGAAAGTATAAAAAGGTTAGTTTAAAAAAATTAGATTTAGGTAACAATGCAAAAGGATTTATTTATATATCTAATGAGCCCATTTTTTAAGTCTTATCGTGACAAGATTTGTTTTTTTAAAAAAAAGAAAAAAAGTGTATATAAGTGGCTGCTTTGGGCTATAAAAAACATCAAAATAAATTTAAAAAAATCGTGACATGAAAATTTTGGAAAAACAAGAAGTATACTATTCTATACATTGCTACACGTACAGTGATTATAGCTTTTTTAGGAATGTGTATTATGCTATACATTGCTGTGTTTAGGGAGAGTTGGAATGTTACTGGTAGTTTTAACCATTACCAAAATATAATTGTAAATAACATGATTTTAAATAAAAATAACTGTCTTGGTAGAAGTAAAAATGTTGAATAAAATAAATCTTTCTTGAACAATTTGTTTTTACAAAATAATCGTAATATAATAAATCAGAGACCCTTTTGCTTGCTATACTTTTTTTTTCTCTACAAATTCCGAAATACACAATAGATAAAATAAAAATGTATATTGAGGATTCTATAAAAAGGAAAACTAGCTTTGAAAGCAGAAGAATCTACATTTAAAACAACTGTCAAAAGCAGGCCGTGTTGGATCGACGTGAAAGATAATAAAAGGCAGAATAAAGCGAAATCACTTAAGACAAACAACCTGCTGAGTGAAGCGAAAGCAGTGGACTGGATGTCGAATGCAAATGAGCCAACCGATTTATTCAGTGCCGTATCTGACCGATAATAGAAAGCGCATTTAAGAACTTTTAACAGAAGACTGACAAGGCCCAGAGGCACCAAAAATATTTCTGGACCATCGATTTCTTAGACATCAAAAATCAATTTGAAAGAATAACTGATTTGCAATTTCTTCTTCCTTCCTTCTTTTTTTTTATGTGTATACAGGATCCAATAACTAATTTCAAAACAGCTACTGCTCTTTTTAGCATTCTGAAACGACCACTTTTCGACGGTTCTATCGAAAGGGTGGCACATGGAGAGATGTGCGCCTTTTCAGGAATTTAATTCATTGTTAAATGTAAAAATCTCCTTTTTTCCTCTATTTTGCCGCATTAACCACTTGACATACGAATTTACTTCCTAATTAAATGACGAATTTAATAGTTTCCTAATTGGAATATTTACTATTATTTTAATTCCTTTAAAAAAAATAAAAATGAAAAGTGACTTTTTCATTTTAAATTGTTTCTTTTCACTTAATTGCAGATTAAAAATTAAAAATTCAATAATTTGATGCGCGTCTCATACACGTCACTGTATGTAATGTTGTTAAACCTAACCTAACGCAAGCGTAAGAGCGTGGACAGTTTCAGAATCTGTTGGCAAACAATACACATGTTTGTAACTTAAGTTATTTCTTTTATATAAAATGGTATAAAGAAATATATATTGTTATTTCAAACACTAAATGAATTTTTGATAAAAGTAGGAAGTATAAATTTTTACTCAGCACTCTGGTTCTATTTATTAGTCTTACTTCGTAAACTAATATACTAACATTTTAAAGTAGACAACTGCTTTAACAAGTCGATTATTTTAAAAAATATATGTTACTTTTGAAAAAAATATATCATGTTATACAACAGTATATTTAAACAGTATTACAACAGTATATTTATAACAACTTAATACAAGAGCTTAATAAAAAGCTTAATACAACTTAATACTGAATTTTAATTTAGGCGACTGCATCAAAATGTTATTTTTTTTCAAAGATAAATTTTTTTAAATTCAGTATGTATTCAGTAAAAATTCCGTATGTATACTTTTTACCATGTGTATGGCGCAGTCTAGCCAAGATTGGCTCTTGCTCCACAAACCCCAATTCAATCAGTAAAAATAAGTATATAAAATGCTTTTTATTCAGTATTCATATGAGCAACGCTCACAAAACTATTTGAATTCCACTTTTAAGCCTATTATTTGGGAAGTTACATTGATTTTTAAACTTGTATAATACATTTTTAATACTATTTTACATCGTTAAATGCAAGTTTCTCACATTCTAAATTTTCTTAACAAAATCATTGCAAACTAAAATCTAACGCATATTTTTTGTTCAAATTTGGTGATATAATCCTTTTATATATTTTAGCTTATATTCGAAAATACGCTTGACAATTTTGACTTCATCTAAAAATCACTAAGCAGATACATAATGTTGGCATTCTTGGCGTAATCGGAAAAATCATCAAGCAAACCTGGGTACGTAAACATTTTATTTATAATGGTACTTAGCAATTTTCAAATCACGCCAAGGTCGCCAAATAAATCCGGGGACCTTAAAAATAAACGAGTATCGAAAAAAAAAAGACATGATGACCACAGTTTATTAAAACCAGTACATATCTAAAAAAGGTATGATGTGCCATTAAATCGAAAATAATTAACTAGCGCCATTTCTGTTGCTTCTCTATATTGTGGAATGCACGTCATGGTAACTTTTTCACATTTCTCTGTTTTTAAACTGATTCTTTACCTAAACTAGCGAGTTAGATATCAAAGCGACATCTAAATGTTCTTTTTTCTCTAACAAAATTTTCAAAACAACATCTTGTTACCAAAGATACACATGAGAAATGCACACAATTCTTTAGCAACGATACGAAACGATGTTCCAGGCACTCTAATCCAAATTCTACAGTACTCAATTGACGTAAATATTAAAAAAAAAACTTTGAAATTTAACAACGCTAATGAGAAACAAAGCAATAATGAATGAAATGTAACTGTGCAGTAGATTATCAAAATATATGCTACAACAAAATATGCTTTCATACGTTAAGCCTGTAAGAATTTACTGCCCAATTCATTTTACCTTAAAAAATTTAACACGCACGGAAATTCAACCAAAATTTTAGATTGCAGATTTATAGGAGACCTAATTTTCTCTAGCCTCTAACCACATGCAGAAAGTGATTTGAAAAGTTTCGAGACTAGCTAATATTGAAATGTCGGTATCGAAAACTTTGGCAAGCCGGAACGCACATACAGACCATTAGCAATATTTGTGTATCGTCGAGATTGAAGGTTGCCATAGCAACGTCGTATTTGTAGCTCAATCTTTTAACCAAGGCTAGAGAAAAATATGTTCAATCGCTCAAGATTATCCTATTATATGACATAAAATATAAATTTCTGATTCGTATAAGTATTTTAAGATATGAGATATCAATTATTTAACGTTTATTTCAATAAGTATATAAAATATTCTCACTATTTATTAATGTAATCATAAAGTTTAAAAGAGATTCGAATTTCCAGACAACGATCGTAAATAAATTAAGCTTAAATTATTATCATACTATCTCTATGATTTGGAGGGAAAAAAAAGATATAGCAGCAAAGCTGAGTGCAGTAAATAAAATGACAAAAAATATTGTAAAATAGACATAAAACGAAAGTTTTTTTTTTTTTTTTTTTTTTTTTTGAGAAAAAGATATGGGATAAAATTGATGCCACTGAAAAGTTCTTTTAATTTTAAATTTATGTAAAAAATATCTATATAATGATATACTGCGAAAAAAAACAAAAAAAATTACTAATTAAATATTTAATTTAAATTTTATATAAAAAAAAACCTTTCTGTATTACTGCCAAACACCCAAGAAGTAATTATTACCAAATGCAGCATTTCTAGATTCAGAGACCTGCAGAATCATTTAAAAAGGTTTTGGTATTGAAAATAAAAGAAAAAAAATACTGCAGTGCAAAAATAGGTTTGACGATACATTTAAAAATAATTGGAATTGGGCAGGAAAAAAATCAGTTATAATTCAAGAGTTCTCAATGTAATCTTTCGGAACTTTAATGTCATGACAAGTAGTTAATACGTGGAATTGGCAAAACCTTCATACATCTATGAAAGACGCAGATCATGCAACATAGTTAACCTCTTAATCATTCAGTGTTTTTTTTTTATTTTGAATAATTTTTATGTAAGAAGAGTTTTGTAATTTGATAAATTTCCACCTTCAGACTTCTTCGAGTGCAAAAAACACATTTTATTTTAAGGAGTGGGGAAAGAAGAGAATTATATTTGTGCACCTACAAATGTATTGAAAATTCCAAAATGTTTTGAATCAAACAAATGAAATTTTGTATATGGTCCTTACACCAAATTTTAAGAGACATCTATGCAGATGTCTGTTTATCTGTCAGAGAACAAGCGAGCACGATAATTAAAAATCGCAAAGATCTTCTTCAGCAAATAAAATAGAGTACACAAATTTAGCATCTAAAATGAAGATTTGCATCGAATTTGTAACTATATCTCCCAAAGGGTTGACCATTTGCCTGTTTGTGCTTTCATGTGCATATAAAAAAAGATAATTCAAAAATTTAACAGCTTTGGCAAATTAAATTTGACTTCGGCTTCTAAAATGCAAATCCTCAACAAATTTTGAATCTTATCTATCAGAGATGACCGTAGTTCAATGTGTTCATCAGTATGTTAGTTTCCACAGTATTTCAAAAAAATTAGGATTTAAGAAATGAAGTTCGGTAAGCTATCTTCAAATTCTACTTCCAATCAAGGAACCCTAATTCGGTTTCCTGATATTTGAGAACTAATTACATTTCTTCGATTAATAGCCAAAACAAATCGCTTGAATTCGCCTTCTTATTGGCTGTTTTATAACTATACAACAAGCCATAAGAGCATAGTTCCGGGATTATGGAAAAAAGAACGTTAAGTGCATGATTCTAAAATTAAAAAAAAATTTCTCTTTACAAGCTGGAAAGCAAAGATATATTCCTTTATATCTCATTTACTATCTGGCAACATAAGTTGTTCAAGCTGGACACAGTCAAAATTAGGGTTTGAAAATCATTTTTCAGCCCCTTACTTCTAAGATATTGCAGTTATAGAAAAACTTTCAATACAAAGGTTACATGTCTCAATGAGACGCTAATTTGACAAATTGAATTTATTTTTTTAATTTTCAATATTAAGAAAGTTATAGAGAAAGGAAAATTTCAGCTCCAAAATTTGATCTTTTTGTGCTAGTTCAGCCATTTACGAACTCGTCTTAGGATTTTTACATTTCTATCAACATATTCCAAGCCAGTTAAAATGCAACAAAATCACTCTGCTTACAAGATAACGCGTTCAAAGCGTTATGCGCACATATATAAACTTTTGAACTAAGGATGGTTTTGGGTTTTAAGTACCATCGCCGGTAAACAGCTGAAGAAATTTTCCTGATGTCTTTTTGGGAGAATCATTGCAATAGGTAATCCTTCTATAGGAATGTATCTAAAATATGAGAATTCGTCAAATCCTTGCTGCAAGTCTACATTTTTAATTGTGTGTGTGTGGAGATAACGTCAACATTCTTTAGTGTGCGAAAAAGTTAAGACCACTTCCATTCAATTAATCATCTTACTTCTCGGGTCTGTTTTCTTACTAATTTCAACAAGAATCAATTAAGTTCTGGAGTTGTTTTTGAATTATGTACAATATCATATTATGAAATTTCTAAATTATTTAATTTAATGATTTCATGACTTAGATTGAAGAGTCATAATTAATGCCGTACGATGCATGAACATGACAATGAAGGTCATATGGTCAATCTATTACTGTTAAAGAGAGTCATGTATTAGTAAATATAATATAAAAATATTTTTTAAATAAAGAATTATTTTCTTATTAATTATTATTAAGTTTTGTTACAATTTTCATTCATTTTTTTAAACTTGTGATTTTTTCTCCTCACTGAAGAAATAAAATAAATAAAGAATCCAATATTAATTAAAATCTTATTTTCTTCAAGATATCTCTTAAAGCAATAAAAATTAGATACTGCGTGTATCCTTTTAAATTAAAACTACTTTTGCGTTCTTAATATATTCAGTTAATAAAATATTTTGCTAAAATAATTCAAGAGCATAGTTTTTTTTTATTTTAAAAAATATATATATTTGAGCATCTTCGATTAATCAAAAACAAAAATATTTGTTCAGAATATTAAAAACATCAAAAAATCATAATACGGAATAAAAATAGTGAAAAAGAAAATAAACAAAATAAAATCCGCTTTCAACATACATAAGTCGATTGCTTTACTTATTAAATTTTTCATATCGTCTTAGAGATCGTACTTTTACTTTAATTTTACTTCCACAGAAATAAAAACTAAAAGAATTTAGAAAGCATTAAAAAAATAATTTAGAGGGTGTTCTTTAAACATAAAACACGTAGTTAAAAAAACATTTGTATGTTAAAAAAAATATCATAGGATTGCGGAGGTGGGGGGGCGGAGCGAAATGCTAGATACTTACTATTTTGTATTATTTACTTTTGGTGTAGGTACGTTCTTTTTTTTATTATTATTATTCATATTATTTTCCCCCTTCAGTCTTCAATTTCAAAATGAATGTTTATTTCCGATTTTTTTTTTCTGTTATTTTCACAGAAGGAATTTTCTCTCAATTATAAATGTTGGCTGAAATACGAGCTCTTAAAATTCCTTCAGCTATACCTATAAACAAAATTTTGTTTATTTCTTTTTGAACGACGACCGTGGCGTGCTGCAATTTTCTTCGAGTTCAAGTTGGGTTGAACACAAAATTGATATTTAACAAACGGATACAACTTATTTTTCGAGGTTCAGTAAATAAGTTTGTATCGTCTATTGAATTTTGTATTTTAAAGGGTGGAGGGACAGGAGGATAAGAAACAAGTAAGGCAGAACATCTTCTTCGTAGGTTTTTTTTATTGCTGTTGTTAAGTTTCCAGAAAAAAAATGAAAAAAAGAAAAAGTTTATAGATCAGGATGACCTTTTTTTTATTGGAAAATTTTCTATTGGATAAAAGAACTAATTTTAAACACAGATAAAACTGTTAAAGAATCCCTTCATATTTATTTTATTTTCCGAAGAATTTTACAGCGTTTGCATCTAAAAGCGTCTTACATCAGAACGTGACTTTTCCATTGCATAAAAATCTCTAAACTCGGTTTGAATTTTTGTTTTGAATGAGTGTCACGTTTTGTTTATGAATAAAAATAGCTCTGCTCAGATGGAAGAGTGTTTTTATAAAGATTCGCACCCTTCATCGGTTACTGCAAGAGCTTTTTCAACCAAGAGATGCTGCTGCGAAAATGATACCCTCGATAATTCAAGTCACGGTTAAACGGAATACGATTAAATTCTTTTGGAACCAGATTACTCGTACTTGAATGCTTTCTCATTTTCTTGTTTTAAAAATTAAGGAAAAAATCCTTATTCGAATTCATTCTCTGTTCACAAAACTATAGACACCATTACCAACTTCTTGCATACTGCCGACCACCCCGCCACTACTAAACGTAGCAGTATCGACAGAATTTGTTGTGGTCAATGCTGGCCATTACCAACTAACATCCGACAGAGCCGAAATTAAACAAACAAATAAAAGTTGATGAATGTTTATAAATGCCTGAAATATATTTATTTAAAGATTTTATCTTTAAAGAAATTTTATGACCCCCTAATAGTTATTGTTTCTCATATCCCACGTCATACCATTGATTTATATATGTCATATCGGTATCTCAAAATTGACGAAATCTGCTATTTTAAGCCTAGAGGGCGTCTCTTGTTTATTCAGTAACGCCATCTGGGATCAAAAGTACGTCTTCTCTACTCATCCGTCACAGCCCTTTTTACTGGACGGACTTCATTCATGAATTTCATTCACTCAACCACAGGTCTTAATTTAGACCTGAATCAGACAACGATAATCTCTGATCCAATACCCTCACTGGTATTACTCCCGACGTGGAGGACTTTGTGACCACGTCAGATTTATACGTGCGCCAGTGTCTTCGGTCGACGGGGTTCGAGCTCGCCATCCGAGGGCTGCTATTCCAACTCCCTACGAAACAGTCTATCCCCGATTATTACTTGATAGTCGTGAGTCATACAAACATCAAATTACCACATTCCAGTCTTATAAATTGAAATAATATCATCCAAGCATGCTGTAATTCGATACAAAAACTGTACATATAATCCATAATAATTATAAGTGCTCAATGGATTCTGAATTAAATCAATAAAACAGCCCATTTCTCATATGAAAAGTGTCATCTAATTAGATTATGGAGAAAGAAACAGTACAAGGATTAAACAACCGTAAATTAAATAAAATTGATTTCAAAATAATTCTATTTATTGGATTACTCTCCTGTTCTAAAAGTGGGAAAAAATATTCGATGAAAGAGATTGATTTGTCAAATAAAGTTATCATTAGAAGACAGGCAAGTCACGAGACAAGGGTTTTATTCTCAGCATTTCAGTACCATACCAGCAAGAATACTGTTCGTTTCAGAATCTCGCGTTTAACCATTTTCGACGATTGTACTTCTCTAAGGGATGGTATTCAGAAAGATGAATTATTACATTTCTTAATTTCGAGAATAAACTCAGTTCAACCTCTGAGAAGAAAATAAAAGCAACTTTTTTATCTTTCCTCATGCCCGGTCTTTTTTTCCTCCTAGGCAACATAAACGTGTCCTGACGTATGCGCAAGAGTATAAATTGATTTACGAATCCGAGAATGAAAGTATATTTATTCCCATGAATAAACAAGCGTTTTACTCTCCTTGGCCAATTCTATCCCAACAAATCCTCAGACCATTTTCAGAATTTGTCGAATATGGTCTCGTTAATGGAAAGAAAGTCAGGCTCCTTGCAATCATTAGCGGGGATAAGCCCCAGCCGAGGCTAGGCACCCCGTCAACCCAACCCACATATGTTTTGCCCTCACAATAACTTCAGAACCATACACATCAAGAACAGCTTCCTCAAATAATCAAATATTTTATTAAATCTTTTATTTTCTGTTGAAGCCATTGGTACTTTCTTAAACCAATTCTTTTGCTAATCGAGATTCATGTTTATCGTTCAGATTTAATTTATCGCGTTATTTTTAAGCAAATTTCATTTAATAGATATCACTTCATTTAATTAAAAAAGATAAAAAGATACTGTTAAATATTTATATGTGAGCAATATATGTCAATAGATGAATATGTTAATGTTATTAAATTCGTTCGTTTGATAGATGGGGGTAATAATTTTCATAGATAACGAATGCTGGTTTAGTTTACAAATTCATTGCTATAAACAAAAACTATAATTACCGCTTAAAGTTCTTATTTTTTATTTTGTTTCTCTATTTGTAAGATCACGCACAAATATATTATCCAGTTAGTTAAACAACAGTCTAGATTACTACAAACAAACAAAAAACGAACACCTTCACAAAGGATTGTTTTTCCGAATTAATAATTTTTAACAGAACGTGCACAAAAAGCAAGCAATCTCTACAACGGCGGAGAAAATCATTACTTTTACGAAAAGAATCGACATTACACAGATTTTTTAAGTATAACCATATAAATAAGCACACAAAAATAATTTGAATTCATAAAAGTGTTATCTAAGATTCTTACTTCCTTTTATACCTATAAAAAATTAACATAGCAACAAATTATGTAATTAATTATTTTAAAAAGTTCCACAAATAAATTAATCGCATTCCTATAAAAAAATGTCAATAAACTAACAATCAATTAATAAAAAGTTCAAGTAAAGAGCATTGCTTTTTTTTACTAGCGTAATTATTTTTGGAAATTTTCAGAAGAAATTAACAGAAAGAACGATTTTCATAACATTTTTTGCAAACTTACGATCGTTTGATGAACTGTTCCGGTAACAAATATCTTCATATTTTCTTGCATATACAATATAAATATTTTGAAGTGACTTGCTAATAAATATTTTTGAATTAATAATCAAATTTTGATACCGAGAATCGTTTTTTCATATAAGTTCATCTATCAATCATTTGCTGCATTTATTTTATGTTATCAGTAAAGTGTATAATTCAGTTATGCCATAGATTATCTCGTTATTTTATTGAATAATAACTGATCACATTTAATGAAATGATGGGTTTTATATTTTAGCGATAATATACAATAATCTACCAATTCAATAACTATACAATAAAAAGTATAATAAATATTCATACTTTGCGCGCGCGCGAGCGCGTGTGTGTGTGTGTGTGTGAATATCGAAAATTATACTCTATCAAATTATAATTTCACCATTTTGTCTTTCAATAGTCATTTAACCGTATATATTCGAAAGAGATATATGCAGTATTTATATTATATATACGGTGTTTAATATTTGTTCTAGCAAGATTTCACTATTTGTTTTGCATTCCAGTTTCAGTGATTTTTTTAAATCAGAAAATATCATTGAATTGTGGTTAATGTATGTGTGATCAGCGAAGTGCAAAGAAATTTGATTGGAAAACAACTATTCCATAATATTTCTCAAAAGTCAATAACATTCGCAATAAAGCGTATTAAAACCGAGTACTCTTGATAGTTTTTCTTCTTTCTTGCAATGCATGTTTGATTCCGTAAATATAATTTTATTAATTTAGAATTTGGTGTCGTGTTTTAAAAATAAGCATTATTCAATTTTTAAAGTCAAAGCAATTTCCTTTGGAAATTTTAAAACATTTTGCGATTTAGAAAATAATTTTTTAAAGAAAAATAGTAGCCCAAAGCAAACAAAACAGCATACCAAAACAAACATTCCATGATATGTATTATTCACTCGCTTGGGTCCAAATAACAGACGAGAAAGAATTCTTACCACCTATAAATGTAAATATTCACGGACAATCGCCGAGAAAGAGGTAATGGTGTTGAATATAAATATATTCAAAATATGTTTAATCCAAAATACATGAGAAAAAATGGATTATACAAATACATATCAAAGATTCTGCTATGCAAATATCTATCTATTCATATTCAAATAATAATGGTGGATAGATTACTTTAATGCAATGATGAAGTTTCAATATTTACTTGCGGTGTCCTACAAAATGATGCGAACATATGTTCACGGGCAGAAAAACACACACATACTCCTAAGGTCAAACTTTATGTTAATATTCATAAGAATAAATCTGCATGCATTTGAAAAAAAAATTTATTTTGTTAGCCATTCAACCAAGGAAAGTGAATATATTTTTTAGGTATTATATAATGTTATGTTAACAAAAGGATTAGGGAAAAAAATTATTAATGCTAATACATTTGTAAAAAATAAAGCCAGATATTTCAAAAGCTGACAATATTTTTTCCCCAATAAAACAATACACTTTTTGCAGATTAACATAAGTAAACTATAGGACTTATGATTTGTTTGTCAAGAAGTTCAATTTTTTTAAATTCAATTTCTTTTGAACCAAATGCGGATTTATTTATTTTGTGTCTTGTAGATATTGGCAAAAAAACCTACGTAAGCCAACCAGAATGAGATATACTTTCTACTGATAGAATCGCTCAAAGTAAATATTTCTACTTTAAAAGTTTAAAAGAGGGAAAAAATGCATTAAACTAAAATCACATGCATATTTTAAACGCTTTCATTGAATTCTAGAGTATAACAAAAGTAATTATAATAATTAGGATTTCATTATAACAATATATTTAAAACTGTGGATTTTTTAATTTTTGGTGGAACGTTTGCTACAATATTTAAGTTAATACCTTACGGAAAAAAGAGACCTCAACAAAAATAAAAATAAGTAAAGCATAAAAACTACCATAATCCTAAACAAATCAAAAATTAGAAAATGAATGAAATGCTATATGAAACTGGTTCCCTTGACTTTGTTAAAATATATGCAGAGTGCAATCAAATCCAACTTCAAAAACCTAGATTTAGACTAGAGTAGTTCATCATATTTGAATTGAATACTCAAATAGCTAAGATTCAGACATGATAAAAATTCGAGGTATGTTCAGATTTTATCGGGTTTACTCATAAAAATCCACAAATTATGTATTATGGAATAAAAAAATAATTTACTTCATGCATCTAAATAATCTATAACAGTACTTATCAATAAATTTTGGTATACGTGGAAGATAAATATATAATGTACTTCAGTTCAGTAAAATTCCAATTATACATCTTGATTTGGACCAAAATGCCCAATCAAATGAATTGTGGAATAAATGATGGCAAAAATGCTTCCTCATATAAAAAAAATTGTGATATCTAAATTAATGTCTACCAAAACAATGTTGTTTACATTTTACATTCTTATAAACAATATTAAAATATCACTGCTTGAGTTTAGAAAAGTCAGTAGTTTTACTAATTCTATTCAGGAAACTTTTTCAGTAAATTAATTTCGAATAATTGGAATTCTATTATATTTAATGTAACAGAAAAATTTCAAGGACCAGTTGAAATTTGATGTTGGAACTTGATAACATACATGAGTAAACATAGCAAATGAAACTTACCTGAATTGGTGTTGGCCTGCACAGATATGCACATATCGTTGTCAACCGGGAATTTGTCACATCGAACCATATCTGGCCAGGGGAATCCGTAGGCCCTCATCCGGCTCTCGCATCCATTTTTGACCGCTTCGCAGAGTGACCTGCACGGATAGATGGGTCTGTCCAAGCACACCGGCGAAAATAACGAACACAAGAATAGCTGTGTGTCCGAATGGCATTTGAGGTTGAAGAGAGGTACCCAAGACGAAGATTGTTGGGACACCTCTGCCATGGTATCATGATCCAGGAGGTTTGGCAGACGCATCTGTGTGTACCCTATGCCGTGGCACAGGGTCAGATTTTCGGGTATGTCCACGCAAGACGGTTGTGTCAACCGGCTACTGATTCCCCACTCAGTTATGTATTGATTGGGAATCAGGTTGCAAGACGCTCCATGGACAAGCACGGCTAAAAGCAGGAAGAACATTGTGAAAATCTTGAGTAATACTAAAATGATGCAGTAAATCAGATGTCAGAATCTTGATGACACAGAGATATGATGTTTAAAAATCAAAGGACACAGTTTCCTTTTTGCTTCTGGTGCACAACAACACATACAGCTGACGATAGCAAACGAAAACTATTCTACGATGAAAGCAAAGCCTAAAATTTTTGTAATGTAAGAATTTCAATTCAAATCAGCATTAATAGTATATGGCGAATTCACGAAAAGTTATGCGAACTAAGTAAGGATAGGATATTGCGGAATATTTTGCTTATCCTCACAATTATATATTATAAAAATTCTTATTTTAAAGCCCCAGTGTTTAAAATTATTTCATTAAAAAACGAGATCTCAAAGTTGGTGTCTGTAAAACAGATTCCCACGGCAACTTAAAAGCAGTCGAAATCCATCAGGTGGTGGTCGGGATGATCCACGTGCTTTGCGCCTGTCGAGGAGCAGCGAGTGACGATCCCTGCTTTGCACTGGGACTCTTCGCAACCTTCTGACTGGGCCAAACTGAAAACGAAGAGCCCCGTTCCGATTTCGGTGTCACGTGGAGAGATACGAAACTCTCCAATAGATCGACAGGTGGAATCGACCGCAGTGCCATCTCTGGGGGAACAGCGGAAAGTGAAAAACAAATTAAATACGGCTAGAGATTTTTTTTTTCCTTTGTCTTGGAGAAGAGAGAGTGGATCATGTATTTTATCTTAATATACTAGATTGATAGATAAGGAGAATTTCAATTCTCTGTAGATATATTTTGATTATGTCAGAAAGAATTTGGAATAAGAATACTTTATCATAGTTGTGCATAGATTTAGAGTTTTGATTGTAATAATTTCGAATACGCGAAGACGAAACTTATAATCTTTGATTGGTTGAATTCAGTCAAATAAAAGCAATGATTCTAATTACCAATAATCTTTCCAAATAGCTAATTTCTATAATTATATATTTAAAAAAAATTCTTGTAATTTTTTTTTTTTTTTTTTTTTTTTTTCATTTTTGGTTTTGCGACATACTTTTCAAATGTTTAAAGGGTCAGCTTTAAAACTAGATTCTACCTTATTAATTCTTTTGAATTATACAGAAAAATTAAGAATTTAATTTAGATCGTTATTCGTTTAGTTTGCTTTTGTTTATTATTTCGATGAAACAATGTTTATTATTTTCAGAATATTTATTTACTTTTTTCAGGTAATAATATGAAATCTTTTATTTATTTTTTCTATACAAACTTTATAATCTTTAAACCACATCATCTTTTTAATAAGTTTTTCATTCATTATTCTATGTACTTAATTTACCAATTTTCAAAACATTTTATAACGAAATCAAAATCAAGCATTTGAAATAATTCATTTAACATTCATATTCATTTTCGATTTAATTTACCACAAAATGATTTTTTTTGTCCCATTTTACGATTTAAACAGCTGAAAAATGTAAACTTGGGATTTATGGAAAATTTAAGAAAAACATTATAAGAAAATCTATACATTATAAATAGATTTTGTGATTTGTGTAGTTTAAATTTGGTTAGTTCAACATGATCACATTTTAAAAAACTCAGCAGCAGTGGTTTTCTTGAAACTTTTACAAAAACTGGCTACTCGGGCCTAAAATTGCAAACTTAGGGTAAGGCAATTAATGATATAAATGATGTTATAGAACATTAGTCATGAAATATAGATTTTTGGCGTAATTTAGCATTTTTACTGAACCTATCGTATATCTGTGCATTTTAGACGATTCTTCATCAAAGCAATTGAAATGAAAATTTGACATGGAACTATAACTGTATCCATAAAATCACGTACAGAGTTTCATTGATTTAAGTTATTGCTCTTTATGAATTATTGCATTTATATGCTGGTGAATGTGCAAACCGATAAATGTTAAACTTATGATAAAATTGTTTCAAAATTTGATAGAAATCTAACATCTTTAGATGTTAAGCCTAAGTACCAAATTTTATTCATTTAGTTTCTTATGTTTTAGAATTATCTTGTTTACTTGTACTTGAGTAACTATTCAGATAGATCACTTTATGAAGGATTTTACTCAAATTTTGATAAAAATGTACTAATCTAGACGGAAATCCTTCACAAACTCCATTTGTCCAGGTAACAGTTTTTACAAGGTCACAAACAGACATGAGCGAAACATAAAAATTGACAAAATTTCAAAAATGTGTTTGTCGAATTCAAGAAAGTCTGAAACATGAATGTTGATCAACTTCTTGAATTTACAATATTTTCCTTATACTCTGAACTGAATAAAATAAGAATGCTCAAACAGATAGGAAATCAAAAATAAATAATTTTCTAGTACTTGGATTATAATGAAAAATGATATAGTCTCCTTGCTGAAGTCATTTATAAAAGTATTGAGATATAAAAGTATTGAGTACCAAACGGAAAACGCATAAAATGAGACAATGTACAAATTCTGTTAACTAAAAAGTACCAGCAATTATTTTAAAAAATGGTAATCGGTTAAAGAAAATAATATAACTAAGCAATTTAAGAGAAATCATTATTCCAATTAATTTAAATTTAATAAAATTTTTTATTACTATTGTACACGTCCGATATATTTATGAAAAATAGAACACTCATATTTACAAACGTATAGTCATACAAAGGTATAGAAATAGGAAGGCAAGTGGTTAATTTAAAAAAAAAAGTTATTAATCTAATTGAAAAAGAATAAACCTGTAAAAAACCTAATTCTATTAATTATAAAATATTAGGAACATGTAATTAAACAGTTTCTTTTATGTTTCATTAGATTCATTTGGTTATTAAAGTATTTATAAACACTGAGCCTTTGCTAAAATGGATTGTGTATTCAAACATGAATACTTGATATTCATAAATCATAACAAATAGTTCATAAAAAAAAGCGCATACACTTCAACAAAGTAATTAAAAAAATAGTTAACCATTAATATGATGATTTAGAATGTTTGAACTAAAAAAATAAATTGGCCAATGTATGGTAAGATGGGATTTATATAATGCATTATTACAAAACCTGTAAAAATGATTAAATCGAACACTCAAATATTTTCTTTGAATTAAATAGTTTTTTCATAAATATCTAACTATAGCATAATTTCACTTATTATTTATTTTTCACAATTTTTCAAAAAATTATAGAAAACTTTAAAACTTTTTATAAAAAAAATGTACATTTTTTAATGATTTTATTATCTTTACTGAATTTTGGATAAAAATTAATGCAATTCCAAAGAAACTGAATTTAAGTTAAAATATAGAGCTTCTTGGTTTTCAAGATTAGATTTAATTGCATAAGATGAAAATAATAATCTTTTAATCTGAAATATTTAAATTGGTAAGTTAGGTACATCTATATCTATATCTATACTTATAATAAAGCTCAATGTGTGTGTGTGTGTTGGCGCTCTACAGGCCAGACTGTTGGACCTACAGCTACCAAATTTGGTACATGTATACCTTGGAGGTCGCGAATGTACACCTCGGAGCCCTTTTTTCGAATTTTTAATTAGAATTTAAATTAATTAAATTTTAAGCGAAATTTTGACGTTTTTCCGCTATAACTTCCGAAAATATATTGCGCAAACGTGATTTTTATATCAATCTAAAGATAAAAAAATTAGCTTTCTAACGGTATCAGTTTTTTTAGTTTATAACGTAAGCTTCTATTTTTAACGAATTTTTAAAGAAATATTTTAATCATGTTTTTAGCACCTGACTGGATAAAATAAAAGAATGCCGGAAGTTCGAATAAAAAAAACTATCATCGCAAAATAAATCAAAAGAAATGCAACTTTTAGCACGTGACTGGATATAATAAAACAAATATAAAATGTGATATTTTCTAAAAAAATAAATACAAAACAAAGGATTCTATGATTTTTTGCAATATCTATATCATTAATTCCATAAATTATCTTTATTTACAGTAAACCTGATTTAATTTAGACAGGATATGCATTGAAATCAAGACTTAATGGCATATTTCTATAATCGTTTGCAATATCTGTATCATTAATTCAATAATTTTTTCCCTTTTTCTCTTTCTTTAAAAAACATATTTAACATTTTGGCAATATCACCGAAAAAACATTTTTAATATTTTGGAAGCATAATCGATAAATTATTAGAGCATTAAACTCAAAAGTTTTTCCGAATAAAGTTACCGACTCTTTAACTACTAATAACTGAATCTTTTAACCTTAACTATTTCTTAAATTTTGGCTAATAACTATGTGATTTAATTGAAAATTCTAGAACGCATTACTCATGGCGAACCAGCTGGTCGCCAAAGGCGGCTAGTATTAAATAAATCAGAGTAAATTAAAATATTTCGAATAGAAATAAAAATATTTCAAATGTTATTAATCTACGAAAACTTCATTTCATTTTTAAAAGCAAGCAAGAATAATTTGTAAGAAATTTGCTTTATCACCTTTGACTTGGAACATTTTTTTTTATTTCATACAAATAAAAAAAGTAAAAAAATGATTTGAGTATAGAATTTGAAATTCAACTAAAAGAGATTATTTGAACTTTTATTCATCTTTGTTTGCTTTCAAAGTCAAAAAAAAAAAAATTCTCATGTACCAAATTCCAAATGTCAATTTTTATATACAATTCCTACGTTTATGTAAATCAAATAATATATTGTTTATACTCACTTTGGTTCAAACATGGCGATGGAAAATGTATTTTTTTCTTATATGGCATTTAAAAAGTTTCCAAAAGGATGAATTCAATTTCAATGCATATTTTTAAAAACATAAAACTTAGCTTTAAAAGTCGAATGTTTCATAAAAAAAATATTTTGAAAATAAAATATAAGACGTAAAATATATTTTAAAACAAATCATGCATAATTCAGTAACTAAATAAGGGAATAAAAATAGACGATTCTTGATATTTTGGTGAAAGAAGTTACACCTTGAGCTTTTTACTTCTTTTTACTGCATACAGCTTATACAGTTTTTTACAGCACATTTTTTTTACAGCATTTTTTTTTTACTTCTTAAATAAATGCACAGTTTTTTTCGTTACTTCTTCCCTATTTTATATTTTAGAGATATAAATTGTTTTTATATATGTAATACTTTGAAAAAACTTATTTAGAAACATAAAAAATTATCTAATAAATGTATGACGCAAGATATGCTCAAAAATTTAAATCCTTGTTTTATCAGCAAGGGGATTATAGGTTAAACAAGTAATTCATTTTGAATTTTCTTACATATAAGTAAAAAGCATTTCAATTATCAGAAATTCGTCTTCGAATTTGGAATATTCTAAACTTTTTATTGTTGAATCCCAAAACCTTGTTTTTGGAAGTATGTCTATCTGTGCACACAGTAATTCAAAATCGTTTTGAATCAAACGGATGAAATTCAATGCAATATTTTTAAACCATATTTGTACATTTCTACAATATTTTAGTCAAAGATGGCTCTTGCAAAAAAAAAAAAAAAAAAAAAACAATAAAATTTTGAACGAAAGCCATTCAAGTGAAGTCTATATGTCCGAATACACGATAGCATCATAACTGCAAAACGAAAAGTGCAAGAAGGACAGCATTTGGTGCACAGTTTTCTCATCTAATGTTTAGAATCTAATCAAATTGTGAACCATATTCACAACCTATCGCTTAGTTGGAAGTTTGCCATTCTGTATTGTCGTCGTTATATGAACGCGATAAATCCAAAACGCAGTGACTTAATTTAATGAAATTTGATGTATGATTTTGTGATTATAATTGTACTCTGTATCAAATCTTGATAGATCAGGAGAATGGCTTTTAAAATGCATATTCGATCCTCTGACGCTTGTCCATTAAACGCATTTCAGCGATAAATGATCGAAGACTGAATGCTATTTCTTAATTATTGTTCACAATGACATGCTGTTAATAATTCAATTACCGTTTTGTTGTTGTTGCACAGGTAACACAAATCATCATGTAAGGGATTTAGAAAAAAAAATTTAAGCACTATCTATCAAGGCTTTGCTGAAATTCTCATTTTAATGCCGGGTAGGAAAGGATATTTTATTGAAGGTGTAAGCGAGAATTTTTCGAGCTGACCATTCACGGTTTATTTTTTTCACCATTCTTCTTGATTTTTCTTCAACAAACACACTAGAAGCGTTCCTGAAAATACTTTATTATATATTTTCTTGCTGATTCTGCTGATTAACCATAGGGAATAATCTTTCGTCGGCTTCTCATTATGTGTATATTGTGATGGATTTCGTGTATCATAATACTATAAAAACCCAGTAGGAGGGGTATTTTCTAAACTTTTCATGCCAGAGAACAATTACCAGCGTACAATAGTCACGAAATATAAACTTTTGATGTAAATTTAGCATTTTTATTGCATCTATCGCGTCATCCTTGGTGATTTATTTGGCTATTATTGTACCAAAAATTGAATTTGTATTATAGGCACGTTTTTCTCAACCAATTGAAACAAAGATTTTATACAAAGCTACGAATGCAGAAATAAAATCACCTACCAAATATGATAAAATTCAGTCACTGTATCTTTGAGTTAACGCGTTTAAATGTTTCTAAAAGTATAGATTGATAGACGATCAACTTATTTGATTTGACTAAATATGTCAAAGATATCTAGACTATAGTTTTTAATTCTGTGTACTGAATATTATCTATCAAGTTCGCTTTAGTTTTTAATTATCATGTTAATTGATATTCAAACAGCCAGGCTTACAGATTTCCCCAGAAAATTTGATAAAAATCTAAAGACCGTATATCAAATTTCAACAGTCTAACTCAAGTTGTGTTTCATTTGCCTTTTTTATAGACAGAGAGACATTTTACAAAAAAGTGTTTTTAGAATTCACAAGGATATAAAATGTAAAAATTCATCAAAATCACGAATTGTAAATTTTTTTACGGTTGCTATATTTTCTCTAAATATCAGAAAATGAGTATGGACTTCAAGTGACTCAAAGGTTTGATATGCATTTGGAATTTTAGTGACAAAATGACATTCCTAGTTTAATTTGTCCAAAAAGCTCAGTTCTCGATTTGTAGTAATATATTTGAAAATATATTAAACGATAGACGGTCATCTATTTGAGATAATGTATCTAATATTTCATAAAATTGTAAATTTAAATCTACAATTCTAATTTAGCTATTTGCGTTTTTGAGTTTATATGGATATAGATAGAAAAACTGTCATTTTCTATACACAAATTTCAATTCATATTTGATAGACCACAGAAAAAAATTCCATGCTTGCATTTGTCTGAATTTTTGAATTATTATGTTCACGGGCAGACAGAAATGATTCAGAAATTGTAGTTTTCGGATTCAAGAAAATACGAAATATAGAAATTTTCCTAGTTCTTATAAAGTCAAAAATTTTTACGAGTGTAGTTCTTTTCTTTTGTACTCTTTGTATACAAAATTGAAAGAAATACAACAAATTCGCAATGGCAATGAATATATGAATGTCATTGATTATAGAATTTTTTCCTGTGCATGTATTATATATTTAATATGAAAAAACACTTATTATTTTAAACTTTATTCTGGAGCTTTATGAAACTAAACAATAAAAGACTATGAAGAGAAAAATTAAAGAGCTTTTTAAAAAAAAGCACAAAAAACACACAAAAAATGAAATTTGTTCATATAACCCTATCTACAATTTTTCTTCAAAATTGCCTAACTTATTATAATAGAAAAGCTATAAAATGAGAATTATGAGAATTATAATGCTCGAAATTGGTATTTGACTAATACTGAAATTGTTCCAACAGAGATTCATCATAGAATTCCACAGAATCGCAAAAACCAGATGATTCAAAAAATAATAATTCTAAGATTCATTATAGGCAGTTGCCCAGAAGAACTTTTATAAATAAAAATTAAATGCACCTGAAAGAATTGTATAAAAAATTGCCCAAAAGTACAGAATTTTGAAAATTTGATAAACATGGTAACAAGAATAATTCTGAAAAATAAATATCATAAAGTATAAATTATTCTACACAACAGTAAGGCATGGATAAAGCAAACAATTTTATACAAAAAGGATGAGGAAAATAATTCAAAATATTAATGTTATCAAGTTCATTAGTAACTCGATGTTTTTTTCGACTTAGTTGAATTTCCTGTAACGTAATGTTGAATTATCGCTTCAATTAGTATTTTTTTTTTGTTTAATCAAACTAAGCACTAAAAACTGTTATATATATATATGTGTGTGTGTGTGTGTGTGTGTGTGTGTGTGATTTTTTTTGTTTAAATATATTTGTATTATATATTAT
>JAPMOQ010005572.1:4751801-4767734 GCA_026543055.1 Argiope trifasciata
TTACAGATCTGAGATAAATATTATACATAATAATAAAAAAAGAAATAATAAGGTTTTCAGAAATCTGTTATAATATGTAGACAATTGATTTTCTTCTGTATCCTAACTTCAAAGACTCCAGTTTGAGAATAAATGATTACAGATAGATAAATATTATACACAATAATCAAAGAAAAAAATAAACACATTATTCTAACAAAAATCTATTATTTATACAACTGCAGGTATTATGCAAGGCACTTCTTCATTTTCAGTATCTATTACATACTACTTTAAGAAACTCTTTTGTAAACTAAAATTGATTTTAATCATTGGAAACTTTTCCTTATTCCACATCACCAATGTAAGAATACAAAGCAGTCGATGCCACTCAACAGGGAGCATTTTTAGAAATGAATGATTAATGAAATAATGGAATTAACAAAGTCTGCTTAAAACGGTGAATATAAGGAGTAATCTTTAAATATTCTTACTTACACAATGAATTGCTGACAGGGCCTCTAAAGAGTGTTACCATGTCATCGCCCTTTTTTTGTATTCGTGAATAATTAAAAGTTGCAAGGCTTGAATTTAAATAATTTCAGGATAACAATAGTAAAAGAAAAGTGTGAAAGACAGGATGAATTGAAGTTAATTAAAAATTAATGTAGTCAAGTTCATTTGAAATGGTTGCTAAGCTTTTGCTTCAAAAATAAAAACGAGTTTCAGTGCTCTATTTAAATGCTCTTAATCCTTTACATTTGTTCCCGATGCAGTAGGAATCCAACGATTCGGCCATGGTTTCAGAACAGCAGGTTTTCTACATTTGGTTCCGCCAAGTTTCTTTGTATATAGGGTATTCGAAAATAACCAAACGCTTCAATTCGGAGAAAAAAAAAACGAACACGGGTTTCGAATTTCAACTCAAGCATTTGATTTAACGTTTCAGCAAAATGATTTGGCAGTTGCAAAAGTAAATGTTTAAGTTGTATGGCATGGTGAATATTTTATCTAATTAATCCAATATTTGTCAGTCTAAACGCATCAATTAATGACCGAATTAGGAGTTGAAGTAATTTAATGCATTGGTGATATAATACTGCTCTAATTGATAAATTTAAAATAAAACTGAAAAGTAAAAATGATTATTTACATGGTTAAAGATGACAATAGAGCCCATGGCATATAGACGTACATTTCATAAACAAATAGCATGCTATGCATTAGGGATGAGCATAAATCAATCGCGATTGTACCGTTGAACCACCACGACATTTGGGGGTGACACGTTTACTAAAATCTAAGATGGGCGTGAAAGAAATGCTGCAATTTCTTCTTCGGTGTTGATTATTTTTATTATCTTGCTATTATTATTATGTTTGTAGTTACGTAGATAAGTACATATTTTACATTTATTATTAAGTTATAATAAATTTTCTGGAGTTTTTCAGCTCACCACACCTACACGGGTGGGTCGCATTACCTTGAAAAAATTAAAAGTAGCCCATACCCTGGGAAAATCTCCCCAGCCCTTCTATGAATGTACAATATTTCATTTGACTCGGTTGTAAAAGATCGACAATGTCCATAGAGTGTAACAATCTATTGTCTAACGATAAGTAGATGTCAGTAGCAAGGTATTGAACAAGTTAAATCAGATGTCGAAAGTCAAAAAGTACACTTATCTAGCCTATTTTTAGTTTATGCGTGACAACTTTTCTCCATAAAATGCACTCTACATGGATTTCATGCAATTTTATGCTCAGAAAAGGGGACAAGGCTTTTATTGGAAAGTGTACGAGAAAGTTTCAGGACTCGATGTTTTAAATATAGTAAGTTTTGAATTTTGAGTCCCTTACATGAAAATAGGAGTTTTATCAAATCACAAAGACTTCTATATTGTCACAGGAATGAGAATTTTATTATTCATTTAATGATGAGAATATGTATTCTATTAATAAACCCATATTGTAAGTTTAATCTTGCTAGCTTATTGGAGTTTTCTAGTTATTGCGAGTTAGGGTACATGGACAGAGAATGTGGAGTTCACAAAATTTTTCCCCAGTTGGATTAACAGATCTAAAATTTGAGCTTTAAGTTCACGTACCCGGATTCATACTTTCATTTAGAAAACTAAACTTATTTTAATTTTATAATTGCAAGAAAAAAAAACATCTTTTTTTTTCAAATCCAATAAAGAATGTTTTATTTTATTTTTTGATACTTAGTAAAAAAAAAATAATTTCATTCTTTGTTCAAACTAGTTGTGCGAGAAAAAAAAATTAGAAATATTTTTTATTAGTTGGAAAAAATTCAACTTTCCTGACTCTTTCTAAAATATGAAAAATTGAGAAATGTTATGTTATTTGTTATGAGATAGATTATAATTTGTTAAAATATAGATGTTATGAAATAGATTATGCCAATTTGCCAATTACATTTCATTTTTAATTATTATTACTATTATTTTGATAATCAGGCGCAAATAGTTAAAAATATTGTTTTCAAAAGATCTAAAACATACAAAAATATTTTTCATACTTATAATACGTTCTCTTTATACTCTATATTTTTTTCTTTCCGTTCCCGAAAAAGTTTTTTTTTTTCACAAAGTGATGTTTTTTCTTAACTCTATTGCAATTTATAAGTGAATAAAAGAATTCAAAGTTAAAAAAACACCATCATTTAGTCACAATTGATGATTTCAAGGGAAATAACGTTCTTCTTTTGGCTTTTACATGTTATGACTTTATTATAATAATTATTACTTTTTTAAATATATATTATAGTTAAGGTATTTCCTTTTTTGATTTATTTAAAAAATTACAAGAAATAGATTCTAAATTAGAATATATAAAATTCTTAGAATTATATAAACAATATTCAGGATAATATTTATATAAAAATAGTTTAACATTCATATCTTCAGTGGTATTGTAAGTAGAAGAAATGTGCATAATTCTATGAAAATTCGTCAACAAATAATTGGGGACATGCTTTCAGGATAATTGAAAAAGGGTTTCTGCTGTCAGAAAGTTTCCCTATCATATCTTTCTTATCTGTAGTTGCATCAATTTTATGGCAGTTGAGACAGTAAAATTCCAATCAGCTGGCAGTCGAAAATTAAACAAAAGGGCTAGTCAAGAACTGCTAATCTATCGCCTTTTAATTGCTCATTTAGTGTTATCTCGCTTAGTTTTGCTCATTGACTTCCGTCGTCAAACTCACAGACTGCCGGAAATTCATGTCAACGGAACTTATAACCCGTTCAACATATGACGTGAAGATTATCATCCAAAATATATTTCCAATGTTCACTCCTGTAAACGCAATAAAAGTTTTAAATAAATCGGTAACACTTGTCAAGATATGATTGATTCACTGCAGAGATTCGAATCGGAAATTGTAAAACTGTAACCTTAAAACCTATCTGTAATCATTAACTTAGAAGATAATCTTTCTTCTCACACGGACTATCTACAGTGCAGTTAATTTTGTCTTGTAAATAAGATTAACTAATATTTACAATTTCTAGCATATCTGGTGTTGAAAGCCGGATTCGGCCTCGTTAAGACTTGGGCGGGTTGACTTTCCGGTCGCGTTCTAGGACATCCATTGAAGGTTATAATAGGACTCCGATTATCCAAATTGATTGGAATCGTAATCGATTAAGATAATCAAAAACTCGATTATAGAATCAGTTTCCAGCCCACATTTCTTTTCTTTTATGAATTTTTCCAATATGGTTTATTTAAAATAAATATAAATCCACAGGTACTCTATTATGTATCACATTAAAAAAATCTTTTACGTGCTATCAAAATTCTTTTAAGAAGGTTCAAGATTGCAAAAAATTTCACCATTAATTTTAAATTTTCATAGCGAATTTATAAAAGCATTCTCAAAAAAATTCCTTTCAAGAACCTGAAACACTTCAATATATTTAGAGGATATTTCTAGACAAAACTACAAGGGACGTCATTATTAAAGCACTTGAAAATCAATTTTTATTTCTACTTTTTATATCCAGTTATAAATATCATCTTCCTGTAATGATCTTTTTTGAACCTTAGCATCCTAAAAGTTGTATCAAATGCCACTTCTAACTTTTTTTTTTGAAAAATTCGTTGGCTTTATTAAAAATGCGGAGAAAGACACGGTTCGAAATTTCAATACTGGTTCGATTAACAGAAATATTGGTTGATAAGAAGACAGATAATCGAGGTTCTCCTGTAATTATTTTAGTTGAATTTAATTGAAAATATCTTTCGAGCAAGTAGCATTCTTTCAGCTAAGTTTAGTTTCAGTAGCTATGAATTAATATTTAAAGATATTTACATATTTCAATTATCTTCGGATAATTGAATTATTCAGATAAAAGAAACACTTTTTTTCCTAGTCACTGCTCCTAGTTTCGGTCGCACAATATTCTACTATTGCCTTTTTTTCTCATCTAAAAATGCTCTAATTATCAAAAATATTTTTTAAATTCAGAATAGAGCCATTTTTCGCTTTTAAATAAAAACAAGAATAGAATATTTAACATAAAGTAAAAAATAATTTCTTAATTATTTAACATTCCAGAGTTTAAAAATTATTAAACTAAAAAGTCCTAAAATATTTAATATATATTCAATATATGCAGATTTTATTTAAATAAACCAAGTTTCTATATTACATGCCACAAAACGAGTTGATTTTATTACATTAATACCTATTATAGTTTCAAGATCTGAAACACAAAAGAACATTTACATTCATTTTAAGAACAACAGTAACCCTGTCTTTAAATTCCAAGCATTCTGAAAAAAAAATTCTGAAATCTTGTGCTGATTTAAATCGACACAAATTAAATCGTCTAAGATTGAGAACTTCACATGTAGTTGTCAGTTATTTAAAAAACGACTGTGATAAATTACTATTCGATAAAAACAAATTCCAAAGACACTCTCTTCATGACAAGTATCCGGAATTATTTAAAATACTTTCAGTGAAACATCGTTTGGGTATTAATTAGTTCATTACATCTAAAGTTAGCACTGGATGTAAAAGATTATTTTTTCATGTAAAGAAATTAAAATGGATGTAACACTACTTCCAAATCAGACTACAAGTAAGTTTTTGGGGTTTTTTTTATAAATTTACTTGACATGAATATTTATAGACTGTTGTTCTAAATTCATTTGATGTAAGTTTTTTTAAGCTCATATTTATATATTGGTTTAACTCTTATATTCATCAGAGATATATAATATCGTTACTATAAAAAGCATTAAATATAACCAAACTACATTGTGCATTCATCCTTTAAATATTATAGATAAAAAAAGAAAATCTTTAATTGAAATTTTAGTCTTAAAATCTGTTTTAAAATTCAGATTTCAATACCTATGTAATTCAGACTAATTTAGAAGCCTTCTAAAATAATAAGGATATCGTTAACTTTCAATTTATGTCTTTATATATCTATCACAGGAAAGAGTAACATCGTTTAAAAATGGAAACATAAAAAAATGCTAATATTTAATTCTGAAGTTAAAGCTCAATTGCAAGTACAGAATGCAAAATTCTTATTTAAAGCTTGACATACTAAATCTTACTCAACTTTTATAAAGAAACCGAAGCTTCATATCATGATAAACAACAAAGTAAGAAAACGTCAAAATAAACATCGTCAACAGTACCAAAATTGGATTCAGCTTCAATTCAACAATGAAATAAATTGCTGTGAAATGCACGAATTAAAAATTTTTTTTAAAATTAAAAATAGAGAAAATGATATATCAAAAAAGTAAAGACAATTCAAAATATTTATCATTATTTATTTATTTTATTTATTTATCGATTGGAATTTAAGAAGTAAAAAGCAATTTTTTAAAGTTATATTTTCGGAAGTTGTCACGGAGAAACACTAAAATTTCAATTAATTTTTAATTAACAAAAATTTATAAAAAATGCTCCTGAGTGTGCTTTACCAAGGTTTAAATTATATATATATGATAGATTTGTTAGATTTAAGTTGAGTAATTTGACCTGCAGAGTACCAACACGTACACATGTGCATCTTTATTATTAGTAAAGCTAATAATAAATGTGTATAACATTATTAGTAAAGCTAATAATAAATGTGTATAACATTATTAGTAAAGCTAATAACTTATGTGTATTTAAATATGTTTGAATAAAAGATATCATTTTTTGAACATTCTCTTTCTAAATTATTTTTAAGCTTGTAGTGGAATGATCATTATGATCATTTCTTTAATGATCACATTTCATGCAAAACAAACACAAAGGTGAAAGACGAGATAAGACATTAATGCGCACATCTGTCTAACAAAACAGCATCTTATCTAATTATAATTGTAATCTCAATGCACTATGGGATGCTTATCTAATTAGATATCATCATCTACTATCCAAAAGAGAAGATAAAGTAATGCAACTGCTACATACTATAATATTTCCGGAAGTAATCGCTGAGACACGCTAAACTTTTATTTAAGTTTTAATTAATTAAACAAAATAAAATTTTAAAAATGAGTACACTTAAGTAAATTTTAAATATACTTTTGAATTTGAGTACACTTAAACACCAATCAAATTATATACGTGACAAGTTTGTTAGATTTAGGACAATTAGTCTGATATATGGAGCGCAAAACAAAAAAAAAACTCATATTTATTATTAGTAAAGGCATGTGTCTACATATGTATGAATAAATGATATCATTTCTTAAGCATTTCCTTAATTCGTATCTATAGGTCAGTGTGAAAGCAACCACCTAACAAAAGCCGCCGACCTTCTAATGCAAAAGACACGTTATGTCTGGTTAGAAACATTCCGTTGAGAATTATGCATGGTATTTCCATATCAGCCATTCTTTTTTCACTTTCAAAAGAGACCGCTGCACATCATTGAAATAAAATTTCTTTGTTTATACTTTATCGAATTGATTCGTAAAACTCTTTCCAAGAAATTTGAATTTTTCTTTTTTTTTCGAATAGTCTAGAGAAAAGCCAGCAAACAAAGAACGGATGAAACCTGTTTAACCGTTTAAAATCTGCGGTTTCTGTGGTTCTTCGAAGTGAATTCAAATCGGAAGTAGAAAATTTGCAACAAGAAGTGTGAGAAATTCGTCATCAATCAAGAGATGCACTAAATGCAACGTGTAGTTTCTAATTATCAGTAATATGGAGACTAAAAAAATATTGTGTTAACATGAAAATATTTATAACCTGGTATACATTCTATAAATTACGTAAAATTATGAATTAACATGCTTGATTAAAAAGTCCTGCGAATAAATTTTAAGTTCAGATTGTAGAAGTTAACGTTAATAAAATTGGAAGTATGTTATTTCTAGAGTAATAGGCTCTCCAGAAGAAAGGGTTATTTCAAAATTTTAAATACTTTCTATAAATAACAGTAATCAAAATTTTAATTGCAATAATTTAGGAGAAACTATTGCAATTAATTTCTCCTAAATTGCAATAGTTTAGGAAAAAAATGCCACACAAAACGGTTCAAAGGTACTTTTTTTTTATTTCACTTTTGTATTTTATTTTAAAAACATTTGAATGAACACGCTGTCAGTGCAATACAATAAATAGTAAATTTAAGAAATAAAACAAAAAACCATGAATACTTGAAGTACTAAAAGGAATACAAAATTGCTTTACCATTAGGTATGAAAAGTCCCTTTTACCCCCTCTTTAGTAAAATAATCTCCTGCCGCATGTCAGTTGGAAGTCACTTGTTCCTTTCTATTTAGCAATTTTTTTTTAAAAAATATTTATTTAGAAGTATTTTCTCTTTTTCTGTTTCTGATTTTCCTTTGTTTTAATCCTATATCAATAATTCGTTTAATTTGTTATTTGAAAATTTTATATAGAGAGAAGCACCCACTGCATGGAAACAAAAACTGACGAACGAGAGAATTATATAATGGTAAAAGAGACAAAGTCTCGAAAATAAAATTAATTATGGAATCGCAAATTTGCATTTTATTTTTATTATTATTATTTTACCTGATTATAGCAAAGATTAATAAACTGAGGTTTGCTGAATCCTTAGATTCTCATTTCATCTGGAAAATTACTGCTAATATTTTAACTCAGCATTATTTTTGTTTTGTATATGCTATTCCTTTTTTTCTTCTTTTTATGGATTATTCTTTATTTTGAACCAATTTTAGTTATTGCTTTTGATTTGAGAGTGTGTGAAAGTTTTGATAGTGAAGAAATAAGTGTAAGGAATCAAAACTTTTCATACAACTAAAAATTGTCTTCAATCGTACTACAATAAAATTTGACACATAATTACAATTGTAGCCAGAAAATGTGTGTGTGTTTATGTGTGTGTGTGTGAGTTGTGTGTGTGTGTACACTTTATAAACACTTTGAGAATATGCATGAAAATTCCTACTTCTTAGTTAATAATGACAATCACATAGAAGACATTTTTAACAGATAGAGGAATGTTTCTAATAAATTAAATGAAACTGGACTGTTACAGTTTTCTTTTACATTCCCGCCGTTTTTGTTCCAGACTTTCGTCGTCGCTTTTAGTGAGCTCTATGAATCAGATTTTCTTTCTTACTCTCGACAAATATTTGAGGAGGAAAGTTTAAAACACGGGAGAAACTATGAACCTCTGCTTTCGCTTAATTACCAGCTGTTGAGTATTGTCTGCAGGATGCTTTGGTAATTCATCACAGTACTAAATAGGTGGGGAAACTCCTTGGGGATCTAGGTTTCTTTTCTTTTCTAAAATCCGGCTCTGCTAAATCCCTCCGCTCTTAATGATTAAAAAGATCCGATTCAACTTTCATTGCAAAAGAAAGTGAAGAAGATGAAGTGCGTTTCTGGATAATTAAGTTCAGCGACTTGACATGAGAAAGAATTATCCTTCTGAATGCAGAGAGCTTTGAGTAGAAAAACGCATTGCAAACTCTTTCTCGGTTAATTTAAATTTAAGTTGTTCAAGGTTTTAATTCATTAATCACGTAACGGCAGCATTTATTTAAGTTTATTAAATGAATTTTTAACTATATATTTGAGTAATATTAAAAGCAATATCTAGTTTCAGGCGTGTAACTTTCTAGTGTACTTATACACTAGAAAGTTACACAAAGGAAAAAATTTTATAAACAAATTTAAACTCAAGATTTATATTTCAAACCTTTCCAAGAAACAAATTTTTACTTTCTCGTATTCGCCGTATAGAGAAAGTATGGTAATCGTTAAAAAATTCGAGTTGAAGATTTTGTCAAAACAAATCTTCAGCTCGATTTAGACCTCCTCGTGTTCGAAAAATAAGCTTTTAGAAAATAAAAAAACACACTATGAATTAGGCGGATGAAATTTCGAATATGGTCTTTATTCCAAAATTGTAGATAGTAAACTTTAAAGCAAAATCCGTTGAAAGCAAATCTGTCAGTCCGGCAGTTTGAATATAACTTAACAGCTAAGTACAAAGCAAAAAGAGTTAGATAAAATTCAGTACATAGACTTAACATTTATGGTTCAGACAACTATGAAATTTCGAGCCAATTTCAATAATGGCTTGACTTCTGTTAGACTGTACACTCAGAAACGTGTAAACGTAATAATTTAAAAATAGAATGAGTCAAATATATCAAATTTAGGATGGAATTTTATGACAAGAAGAGTAATTTTGTGTCATATTTTGGCCAGAGAAATCGCGTGTAAAAATCAAATTTGATTTCCGCATTCTATTAGCCGCAAACCGAGTATTAATCACCAAAGTTCACAGATTCAGTAAAATTACTTAATTCGTGACAAAGATTAATACTTCTTTACTATTTTACACCTATGACATGCAAGGCGTTTTCTGGGATAACATGTTTGTTAAAAAGTACGCGAGAAAGTTTTTGGAAGACAATTCCTGCTGGTTGAATCATGCCTGCTTCTGCTTTACTGTGATCATGATGGCTCAAAAAGTCTTTGAGCTATACGGATGAAATTTGATATACGAATTCAGCGTCACATTTGTATATATCAAATAAATTTTGAATAAAATTCGTTCTGAGATTTTGTCTGTCATGTTGATTGAATGCATGTGAACTCGATAACAAAATTTAAAAGGATAAATGAAAAAAATATATAGAATTTAGAGTCTTATAGATTTTTTTATTAAACTTTAAATCATATCCGTGGAAGAGTTGACCGTGTTTATCTGTAACTACGCATGCAATAAGCATGATTCACAAAAATGTAACGGCTTAGTGAAATTTGATTGGTAGAATTTTACTGAAATAATTCACACACTAAAATAAGACGTGAGAAATTTTATATTCACAATTTACGTCTTTATTTAATATTCACAATTTTATGAGGTAAAAAAGGATATGGAATCTTTTTTCCCAAATTTGAGAGAAAATTTCTTATAGACCTTTCTTTAAAGTGGGAAGTCAATATGCCGAGCTTAAGTGAAGGTTTTTGCCGATTTTATCCTTTCTGAAGCGTTTTGTTTTAATATAGTACAACTCTTCTTCAGTTCGATGAATTTATGAAAGGAAGTAAAATGAATTTATGTTAGAGGAGTAAAAAAATACATGTATTAATGATTTGAATCTCTCATACGAAATTTTGTTCGAATAATCATGTTTTGGGTTTGAAAATCTTTTAAATTTTTTAAAATTATTTATATAAATTTTCTTTTAATAATAACAGTTATAATCTTCATATAAATTTTTTTTTACTATCAGCATAACGTGTTGTAAAGGGGAAAACAGTAGCTAAAACAATAAAAAGGTGCAAGTGTAAGATGTGTCTATGTATCTAAAATATTTTTTGAAATCTATTAATGTCTATGGTCATGAGGAACCACTATCACCATATTATTATACACAAGTATCACTATAATGTTAATGTATGCAAGAAAAGCTATTTTTTTAAAAAATTTTAATTGACATAAAATTGTAGCGAAAAAAATTGGAAAATTTCCTTAATGTTCAATAAATTAGAAGAAAAAACTCATCGAGAACATACTATCGAAGAAGAAATTTTGATTAAAATGGTAGTTCCTTGTCTTACGGTCTACTTTGTACTGTTATACTTAGTCTAACAGTCTGTCTTATTTTGAATAATTTTGTATTATGCACATCGAATTTTGAATTTGAAAGATAATATCTAACTTTAAATTGTTATTTAACGTGCTAAAAAAGGCGTATAAATAAATCGTGTGGTAAAATATGGATAAAACTTATGAAAACTAAAATCAAACTGCCGTCGTGACTGTCTACATATGCAATCATAATATCTGCAATTCAATTTCGCTTTCACCCATTTCGCAAGTGAAAACGACACTTAGCCAATTACGCATCACCTCGTTCTCAACCTCACACGCAGATAAGACGAATTCAAAAATAAATTTAT
This sequence comes from Argiope trifasciata, assembly GCA_026543055.1. Classification (NCBI taxonomy): domain Eukaryota; kingdom Metazoa; phylum Arthropoda; class Arachnida; order Araneae; family Araneidae; genus Argiope; species Argiope trifasciata. Next base: position 4,763,184 of record JAPMOQ010005572.1, read on the forward strand.
CATGAACTCTTAAGCAATGTATTTTGCGACCGAGTCAGGTCTTATCAGTGGGTGGAAAAGCTACTCGAAACGGAGCTTGTTTTGGACCTGTATTCCTTTTGTCGGCGAAAGAGCTACCTCCACCTGAGCACTTGAGGTTGAGGACTTGGGAAAACGCATCCCAGTTTAGGCTTGGTTTATCTGCAGGAGCTGACTTCGATTTCTTTATCGAAGTGTTTTATAGCGGGCATTTTGGGTACAAAGATCGATGGAAAACGTGATATGTCATCGTATCAATGACATCGTCAAGCTGGTTTCCAATGAAAATATAGGATTATAAAAAAAAGTAGCATATTTGAAACATTAAAACATTTCTAGTGACAATAAATAGAGAGACATACGATTCCTCACTAGATAGAAGACAGTTCAAAGGTTTATTTCATGATTTCGGATAATTAAAGTAAAAGAGTAGCGTTGCTAGTTACTTTCTCGCATACGCTTAGTATAAAGAAAGTATAGTAATCGTCAAAAAATAGGAACTCGAGATTTTGACAAATCTTCACGTTTTAGACCTTTCTGAGTTCAAAATTATTTTTGTAAAGTGTCCCGTCTGTGACAAAGATAATTCAGAAACATTTTGAATTAGATAGCAAAAATTTGACATTCGGTCTTTGCACCAAATTTGCTGATTTCTAACAAATTTTGAGTAAAATCTGTTCTGAGCACATCTCTTTTTCGACTGATAGAATATAAATTAACATCATAACTGCAAAACAAAGAGAGCTAGGCAGATAAGATTCTGAACACAGAATTCGCATCTATAGTGTACACACTTATTAAGTTTTGAGACAATTCCTAGTGCGTATTGATTGTTTGCTGGCTGTTTCTTTCAGAAATAAGTAAACGCGATAATTCAAGAGCGCATTGACTTAAATATATCAAATTTGATATGGGATTTTGTGACAATAAGTGCATTTTTGTTTCAATCGATCAAGAAAAACATCATATGTAGAACACAGTCGAAGAACAGCCATGCCCCAATCGGGACAATTAGATCACTGGGAAGATGCTCTACCTTCATGCCAAGACACCAGCATAACTTGATATTCATGGTTTTTATCAACAAATTATGATCGGCATCTAAGATGCCTTATTTATTTTATTTGTTCATTTTAAACATTAACTTCTCTTACGGAGTCGAATCACAGGACATTATATTTGGAGACAAACTGCTCCAACAATTGAAATAAATATATAATTTTGGCTATAAGACCGTATGAATTTATTTTTGAAAATATATTACTGCGTTTTTCAGCTATAGCTTTCAAATATATTTGATAAAACAGAATAATAAATGGTCAACACTTGAAGATTTGCTTAAAAATAAAATCGTTGACAAATCTGTATATCAAATTTCATTCATTTGTCTCTTTGTGTTTAAGAATTGTCGTGTTCACAGGTTCCGTTTCAAGGAATTTTGCTGATTTCAAATTTTGATAGAAATCTATAAATTCGGAGTTAAGACTACATAGCAAATTTTATTACTCTAGCGCATTATGTTTTTTGAATTATCGCATCTGATTCAATTTTTAATGAGTTGTTTCTGAATTTGAAAACACATAATTTCAAACATGTATTTTTCAAATTCAGAAATTGAAAAATCATCAGAATTTATGTTTCGAATTTTTCAATGATTATAATACTTTTGATTTGTATATTACGTATAAGAGAAAATATAAGGGTTATAAAAATGAAGCCAAATTAAAAAATAGTAGTAATAAATAATTCTGTAATTAATTAAGTTTTATTAAGTAAAGATTTTACAGCTGGCCCCTAAACAAAGATTACAACACATGTTTATTTCTGTAATGATAAGAAAAGGCTTCAGCCAATATATATCGAACTTCAAAATCAAAAATCATTAATATTGTTTTAAAGACAAAATTTTCTTATCACAGTCAAGTTAACTTCAAGTAAAAAAACTGAATGCATGCTCGGTATAATTTATTATTCTGAAAGAGAAAAAAAGGATGGATATATTGTTAGAGATTTTAAAATGAGAAATGTTTCCCAATTAACGCAGTAATTAATCAACAAGAGTTTGAATAATTACTCTAACTAATTATGCTCATTTTTCTTCCAAATCTGCTTTCAAATTTTTTGTTCCTTCATATCGTGTTAACTTATTCAGATTACTAAATGAAAATACGTTTTTCTTTAATCGGATGTGAAATTAATTGTAGCGATATTGAAAAAAAATTAATTCATGCTTATCGTAATCAAAAATTATTGAAAATGAGCCTAGAGGAATGATGAATATATATGTGGTATTTAGGGAGAAAATTAGCTTTTGAACAGTTTTTTAGCATTCATTTATAGAAAATTTGAAATTTAACACGTCTGTAGTTTTATGAATAAATGGGAACTGTTTTTTTACTATCCTGAACACGAAATATACATAGTATTTCGAACTCGTAATTCTAACCAATATCCACATTTCATATTCCTTCTGACTTAAAAATATACTTTTTTGAAATTATGCCTCTCCATCAGTCTATCTATTTGAACTAGGTGGAATGAATTTGGTATGCATCATTTCTACCATATTTATAGATTTCTATCAAATTTTGAACGAGATCCAACCAGATGAAATCTGACTCTCTGGCTGCTTGAGTGCATGAGAACAACATAAGTGCAAAGCAAAAATAGCTACATGGATTGCCAAAACACTCGCTAATGATTACACGATAGGTTTGTAAATATCTTATCTCAATAATATACAAGACTTTCAACGGAATAACTTCTCTATTAGAGAGCATGCGAGATTGTTTTGGAAGACACTACCTCTAGTTTAATAAAAATTTTCAGAACGGAAACAAACCGAATGTAGAAAAGACTTGAGGCTGAAATTGTTAATACAGACAGATTCTCCCTTTGGGGAATAATATAGAAAAATTCAGTCTACTATGAATAGCCAGTACAGCATTTTTCTATTCTTCGTACCCCCAAAATACTAATGGGAAGAATACATACTAAAAACAGAGAAACGTTGTATTAGCTCACCCTGATGGCATTTCAGTCCATTCCTATGTATTCTACTTTCTATTTTAGATTTTGACTATGAGTTTTCTAGTAAATTTTATGGAATCCTCCCATTTTTTATATTATTGAAAATGTACATATTGTAAATATCTGTTCAAAGGATATTTTTACTTTTTCACATTAAACTGATAAAACTAATCACAAATTTCCATAACTAATGTTTAATCCATTATAATAAAGTAATAAAATTTCCACATTTAGCGGAAGAGAAAAAACATTTTTTTCTTTAAACGTTCTCATCGAATCTGATGTCAGACTGTTTCCTTTGTTCTTTTTTTTTTTCGCGCGCTTCCTCCCCTAGGTTATCTCCTTCGTTTGAGCAACACTTCATCGCAAGAGGCTGAGGTCCCAGACAACTGTTATCAGCATTGTCCGCATCGCATGTTTTTGTTTGATTCGAGATAAAAGCTTTTCCCGCCAAAACTCGGGCTCAAACGAATTCGTTGAATGAAAACTACAATAGTGAGTCTCACAATGGAATTTAGCTAGACCTTGGGGCATGTTTCAGAAGCGAAGATATGCATTTATACATGTGTCTTTTTTATAGATATATTTTTCATATTAAGTGTTTGGATTTGTCGTGTAAAATGTCAAGAGGAGCTGAAATGATGATGTTAAAAAGTATCATCATGTCCAAGAAAAGAATTCTATTTATTTCATTTTAAAGCATTAAAAAAAAGATTGTAATATGCTTTTGAGTCAGAGAAAGATAAATTGAGAATTCCAAAAACGATCAATCAGGAGGTAAATTTTAGTTCCACACTTTTTAAAAATAACATGCATTATTTAAATAATTTTTCAAGGTACGTGGTCACGTTTGGAATGGATGTTTTGGGAAAATACTAAAAAACACGAATATTTTTGGGTCTTTACATAAAATGAATTTAAAAAATATCTATGAAATAAAAATATATGTCAACAATCTGTGAATAATGGAAGAAGTATAAATTCTTGCAGCCGAGGTAAAATGAAGGGTAAAACAATAAACTAATAGATTAAAAGATTATTAAATTTTGTAAATAACAAAAAATGTTTTAGCTAGTTCCTGAATTCAAATGTAAATAGCGTTTCTATCCGACACATAAATACTAGAGCCCAAATAACTTGAAATTTTCAATTTTCTTCCCATACGAAAAATTTAAATAGTTGTGAACTTTAAAAATGAATAGGTTGCTTATTTTAAGATTCAAGAATCGCATAAGATATTGAAAATTAATGTAACCAAATTTAAATAAAAATATTTTCTAGATTTTAATTTGTGGTCATTTTTATCAAAATTTTTTTCCAAATAATAAAATTTAAAGAAACAGTAATTAAAGATATAAAATGAGATAAAACTTTACACAAGTATAAAAATGTTTAAGAATTAATGAATGTAGAAACAAATTTCAAATAGTCTTAAAATGCACAGAAATTGAAAATATTGCATAAGATTATATTTGATATTTTGATAAAAATCACTTTTTCAAC
>JAPMOQ010005572.1:4847734-4863294 GCA_026543055.1 Argiope trifasciata
GGGGGGGGACATTTTGTGGGTCCATTCAGACCAATCCACTGTTTATTAAAGTTTTCATTGAGCCAGTTTGTTACATTTATAGCCTTGTGTGCAGGCGCTCCGTCTTGTTGAAAATACATTTTTTTACTAATGACAATGGTGTCGTCTCCTAAGTATCTGTTACTATGCCATTTAAAATAAGTTGCAAATATTTTATAGCTGTAAGTGTTCCTTCATAAAACACTGGACCAATCAGTTTTCCGTTCCGCACCATACGCACACAGAAAACTTTCTCTGGTGATGTATTTCTTGCACAAAAAATGGTTTTGTATCATTCCAATAATGATCGTTGTGTGCATTTATGTGTCCTTTTTCCGTAAACAAATATTCATCAGTCCACATAATGTTCAAGCCAAAGTTTGAATCTGTGTCCTGTTGGATTAATAACCAATTGGAGAATGCTACACGTCGGTTAAAATCAGAGGGATGGAGTTCTTGAAGTCCATGAATACAAAATGGATGCCAATTGTGTTTTTCAAGTATTCTATGGATTGACGTCCTAGGTAATCCTGTAATTACACTTGCTTTTCGAATGCTTGATCGTAGGTTGGAAGAAAAATATGCAATAATATCAATTTCTTGATCTTCGTTGTACAAGATATTTCTACCAGGGCCAGGTCTTGGATTAAATGCACCGGTAGTTCTCAATCTTCTCATCATCCGATAAACAAATGTACGTGAAATTTCAGGCAAATAGGGATATCGTCGTCCAAATTCCCGAGCAGTTTCTGCATTATTTCTATTGCAAATAGAATAAACCATTTCTAGTTCAAATAGTTCGTCATTTGTTAAAAGTGCCATAATGCAAAAATAGTTACAGTATTTTTACTTCGACAATATGAAACTCAATATCGCTGAATGATTTCTAAACTTTATTTTGATATGCACTAGGAAATCTTGGTTAAGTTGTACAGGAAAGAAATAATATTGGAACTAAAAAAGTTAATTGAAAAATAATCGTCTACATTTCTTTATGTAACTTAAAAATAAAATAATTTTTTTTTAATATACACGTATTAGAAGCGGCTAAATTCCAGTTAAATGAAAGGCAAAAATCGTCTGGCAAGTAATTTGTTAGAATGTCGGTTTGACAAAAAATGTGATGAATTTGAAAACAATTAAAATTCTACCAGACTAATTTAATAGTGTTTTTCTTTTTTATAAATTTTGCTATAAAAATCTGTCAAATGGCTTTTATTGATTTTCAACGAAGTCTTATAAAATTTCTAATGTAAATTTAGAATACATCGCATAAAATCACTTGCCCCTGATAAGCTTAAAACAAAAGACAATTCTGTAACTGTATCTTGAATCGACCGTAAATACGCAAAAATGTGTTTTGTAAATAATATTAAAAAAATTTATGTGTTTATAATTTGTTGCAAATTTACATTTCCATTTTGGTATATGGTCACTAAAAACAGCGTTCAATTTTCAATTACGCATAACTCACTCAATTTTAAAGATACAGTTATGCAGTTTTTTTTAATGGTCTTCTGGGATGGAAAGGAAAAACTTTCTAATTGACCAAATTTGCATAGAGGGGTTGTATAAAAATTTAAAAAGTGTAACTTTTTAAAATTCATAGGTGGATTTTTCTTCTTAATGTGATCTTCTTTCCTATCTTATTTTGAACATTTTTTCAAATTACATCCCCTTCTTATCTCTAACGGTTAAAGAATTAAAGCGCGTTTCAATCTTTTTGGGACACCCTGCATATATATATAAAGGCTCTTTATTGTTTTACTTTGAAATATAAAATTGAATTTTTCGAAATTTTGTTTGACTATAGATTCTTATTGCCACAAATAATTACTAGGTGGTAGGATATCGTATAGGTATTTATAATATAATTTAGAAATGTGTCTTTAAGACGGAAAGTGTATCATTTTCCATCTATTCTCACACCAGTACTTTTCACCGTGACTTTTCATTTCCGAGACATTCTAACAGTATTTGAAAAGCAATCGTTTCCTGAAGAACGAGGACTTCTTTGAACGCTCTCGGTCCATTCGTATATGCGGGTGATATTTTCTCTGTGTTCTACTTTTCTTTTATTTCATTTCCATTTCAGTACTTACAGTCGGTCTATCCCTTCACCTACAGCACATGTCTGTTTATTTTTTCCCTTATTCACGTTCGCATTTTGTTTGTGTAGTTCTCCTTCGATTTTAATACTGGTAACGAAGAATGAGTGCCCCGAATGCAAAAACTTCCATTTGCATTTTGGCAGCGAGACATTTAAAAAAAAGGGGGTGGGATGAAGAAAATACACCTCTCAACTTGCAACTTTAGATGTCTGGAAGAGTAAATTGGATAGGATCTTCGACTCGCGAATGCAACTTTTATTAATCTCAACAACTGAAGTGGTTTCTTGACTAAAAACTGAGCCTGTCTTCTTTGTTGTTCTGAATAAATCTCTTTTAGTTTTCGTGTAGAATTCCTTTTTGTACAGAAGTAACAGCTTTCAGAAAGTATTCTTCAAATATGCACAAATACAAGTTTCTTTAAAACTTGAATCGATTTTTTAAGGGAAAAAAATGGCTCGCAATGAATATTTAATGGAGAAGGTCTAGATGATCTGAATAAATATGCATGAAAACTTTTTATTTTATTTTCTCGCATGTGTAGTATAGAGGAAATATTAGAAAATTATGTAATCGAGATTTTTTATAATATAAACCATTTTATAGGGGAACACATTCACACTACTCATAAATAGAGCACAGAAAAACAGCCATGCTCGAACCCGAGACGTTCAGATCACGGGTAAGACGCTCTACCTCTATGTCAGTACGCAGGCTCAGAACTATATCAATGTGATATCTCAACGAGTTAAATATATTAAATTTAATATTAAATTTAAATAAATATATTAAATTTAATAATTATAACAAATGCAGTTTGGTGTAAAACTTTTGTGTCAATTACTTTGGAAAAACTCATCTAAAACAAAAATTTGATTTTCGAATACTTTTAACTGCATGTCAGGATTTAATCGCTAGAAAATTCGCTACAGATCACATGATAAAGGCGGTTAAAATATAGATTTATGACAGTATTTTAAGTATTGTATGTCAATGCTATGTAAAGTGTTCTCTGAGTTTGGGTTTGTGGTGTCTTATGGCGCAAAAGCAGTATCTGTCTATACTGCGCCAAGCAAAACGTGGAGCTAAAAGACGCAATTAAATTAAGAAAGTATGAAAATGGAGATATTTCTATAAATCATGACGAAATGACAATGAAAATATATGTAAAACTTGAGCAGGTAGTAAAATATAGAGAGCGGGATTTAAAAGTTCAAAAAAGAAATGTATAAACACACGCATGCATATACACATATATGAATGAATAAACTCTATAACAAATGTGTTATCCCAGAGTTCGAGTGTTGTCTTTGATAACACATTTGTTAGAGAGTTGGGAGAAAGTTTGGGGGATAACTCCCACTAATTTTTAGAAGAAAATTATATTGAAAACTGGAAACCGGGTAAAAAGTCTTTTTAATTTAAATGGGTGATAAATGCTTATAAATATTTGAATTAATAATTAATTAATTAATATAATTAAGATAAAGAAGTGAAAGATTTATTAAAGACTTTAATAGCAGATAATATTCAAGCGTAAATTCGGTAATATGAGTATTTCATAATTTGTACAATTGCAATTCTTTTTAATTTGTAATAATATTTTATGATTACGACATTAATAATCATGTCTGTCTCACTAAGAACCTAGTGCAAAAATTCTTCATCTGTGGTAAAGCATATTTTAGAAATGTGCAATGAAATTATTAGAAACACGCTATTATTAATATTAAATAGTATAAAGTAAAATGAGGTTAAATAAACTGAAGGAATTATGAATATTAAAGAAACAAAAGATTGAGCTAAAGAAATAAATGCTAGCAATTTGTTTCCTAAAGTTCCTGTGAAACTTGAAAGAAAATCTACTAGATGTTAAACAACGAATACCAGGAACTCACTTTTACAGCGATAAAATATTTAACATAAGAACATATGTTATAAATATGAACATAAAAGTTAAGGAAAAACAACTTCTTATGCATATATTAATAATAAACATAGCAATAAACCCGACACAGATCCAGGCTTGAGATTATATCTGCATCCATTTTAGGCTAATTTTTTAAAACTCAATTTCATAAATCAAATTCAAAGATCCCAGTAAAGTTGTCTTTTATTTCAATAATTGATTATTCTAATGTCATCGTTGACTTCCAATATATTATTTTGGTTAAACGTTTGACATCCAATAAATATATTTTGAAAAAAATTCAATGTTTTTTTTTACTTTATTAAGAGGAAAAGCTAATGTTACTTTAAACCAATAGGAATTGATTTCCCAAAGCTTTCTCGTATTGGCTCTAAGAAGGATCTTGCCTCTCCATCAATTGAAAGAACATGAACTTCACGAGTGTTTCACGAGATAGGAGAACTACACGAGATTTTTTCGGAACCTACAGATGAGAATAGGGTTCTTCAAGTAAAATAAAGAAGTTGGTACATATGTATTAATTACATGGTCCAACAATGCAGACGAAATATTGCTCTTTGGCGTTAATTTAGTAGCGACTTTTAGCAAATAATAGTTAGAATGAGGTAAGTTCATAAGTACTAGAAAATCTAATATGTATTTTGGAAGACTTTTTGACCCTCGAAATTAAAATTTATTATAAAATCTCAATCATATTAACCCCTTAACTGATCAATTTTTTGCCAAAAATGTTCATAAAAAAAGCATATTTTTTATTACATATAATTGAACTCCAAACTTAATATAAAGGAAAAGTGAAAGAATTTTTTTAAAATTTTCATAAATAATGAATTTAAAGATATTTTTATTTCTTAAGTTTGGAACACTAATGCCCCTAAATGTTTGCTTTTTGCTACACGAGTACACGAGTCATCTGAAGAATAATCCAGATCATTACAAGACAATTCTGAATCCGAATCAAAACCATCAGAAACATCTAATAATAAAGTATTATCGTCGATTTCATTATCCATAGCTAACACGCTTTGAATTCGCAACCAGAAAACCATATAACAAGATTATCAAGATTTCAGATTTTACCGCCAAACATTTCAGACTTCCAGTACGGTAATAAAGAAAAATAAACAGGAAGTACTTTCAATGACACGGACAAGCTGCGCCATCTGTTGAAATATATTAATATTAAAGACTCTCTTTCAATCAATTAAAAATACGGGCAAATCAAAATAAGAACGAAAAAAATATCGATACCCGTACGCCGTACGGGCAAACCAGATGTGGCCAACTGTTAGTACCCCGTACACCATACGGGCAAACCAGTTAAGGGGTTAACAAGATTACTTGTCAAATCTGATATAAATCTTTGCCTTTATATGTATGAGAAAATAACAGCTCTAAAGACAATCAATCTCTTGAAAGATTTTGCCATAAGTTTTTATAAGAATTTACATTTTAGATGCCAACTTTATTCATCTCGGTTTTGCATTTCTTCGCTATCGAGTTCACTAGCATTCAGATAGCAGGGCAGACAAATTTGCCTTCAACGGATTTCTTTTGAAATTTAGTAGAAATCTACAAATTGGAGCCGAAACCATGTACTGAATTTAATAAGTCTAGTTAAAAGCGTTTCGAGTTATCGTTTTCACAGATAGACATAATTTCAAAAATATATATTTAATAATCAGGGAAATCTGAAAGGTTAAGCTTCAGCAAAATCTACATTTAGAATTTTTCAATGATTATAATACTTTCTCTTTGTATATCTTGTACGCTAAAAAGAAAAAAATGAAACAAATTTGAAAATAAAAAGAAATAAATTCCCCAAGCATTATCAGATTTATCCAGGTCATTAATTCTTAAGCTAACCAAGAATTTTAAAAACATTAATAAAAACTTTTTTTTTGCTCTCAAACAAGATTTAACGTGATATACGACTTTAAAAATAGTTAAAAATAAAATACCCCATTAAGGGACGCAGGAGAAAATAAAGTCCAACAACATGTGACCTAATGGATTAATATTTGACGTAATTAACGAAAAGAAATTAGCTTTAAACAATTATGTATTTTATTATCTATTTATGCTTTTAGCCAAAACTATTCACAAGTTAGAAGACGATGTTCACTTACTCAACGAATTATTCATTGCGTACATTGCTACTGGAAGAGCAAGTTGTTTTCCAACAAAACACAGACGGTCTATTTATTCCTGAAAGTTTTTCAATTATAAATAACTGCAGAAACTGTCCAACTCTCTCTTATGCGTTACTTAGGCACTCAAAAATCTTCTTGAATAATAGAAGATGCCATTCTTGCCTTTGTCATGAAAATCTGTCTTATGGACATTACTAGATCTTCAAAACGAAATAAGATTAGAACCACTGAGATCATTTCATCAAGTAAATGTTATAATTAAGTGACTAAAAAAAAAAGTAATGGAAGGGGGTGGTAAGTGCAAAAAAAAAAGAAAAGAAAAGAAAGCTATTAACAATATATATGTAGGAGAGTCCAGATTTGGTTGTCCCAAGATCATGTTACTACACGAGCTTTATGTAAAGGTTTCTTAATAGTTCAATTAGAATTTTCATTGATTGCGATTTTTCCCTATTACATCCCACAGTTAGTGTCCAACTGAAATTGATAGTGTCAGGTTGTTAGTATATACTCCGGTTTAGCTAGTTAATGCAAAAAAAACTTTTCGTAAACTTTAAAAGTTAGCTGAAAATATTTTCAATTGCATATTTCGTTTTAAAAAACTACGAAAGCCATGGTGATTTAGGGCTAAACAGAAAGTCGATTTCACTAGTTATACTATGTATGTGGGTCTGGTGCATGTTAAAGGCTGTGGTGGCCTGGAGGCAAGGTCTCGGTTTCGGAACCGGAGGGCTGCCAGTTCAAAGCCGAAGGGCCGCCGTGTAAGCAGGTCTGGTGCACGTTAAATCCATCGGGGCCAAATGTTCACCCGCTGATATGGTATGGAAGTTTGGAAAGTTGGTGCCAACTGAGGTGTCGTCCTCTTCATCCATGGTTTAAAATTACGAGATCCATGGTTTAAAATTACGAACTAACTAACTGATGCACGTTAAATGGTGGTACACAGATGTTAATACGACTAAATTTTATGGGCATGGTACACAGATGTTCTTCCATTGGTGCCATGTGGAAGTTTTGAGAATGGGTGCCAGCTCAGGGGCTGTCCTCTTCATCTGACCGGGTTCAAAATTATGGTCTATTCTATAGTAGCTCTAATTTTGTTTTCAAACTGATGTTAATAAGACTAAATTTTTTAAAACTAAAATTAATAAATGAATTCTTTGTTTTTCTAATCACAATACTTTTTTTTATCAACAAAAATTCCCGAAAATATTTAATGGGAACTTATTTTATGTCCATTTAGTTCAACAACAAATAACTTGTCATTAATTCTTTAAAAAAGTGTTAATGAAAATAATACAAAGTTACAGCTCAAAATTACACTTATATGTATTCTTTATGCACATTCCAAGATCTGCTTCAACTTTCTAAGAAATTCTAACAGATTTATTCCGGAATAAATCTATGATACAGCCACACCTATTGCATTTTTAACCACCCATGACACCCCTTGTGCTCGGCAGAAACATAAACTTAACAAAGTATCCGAGATTCACCACCATCTTTTTTTCTGAATGTGTCCTTTATCTCCCGACAGAAACATCGGATAAATAAAAGCAGCGAGACAGTGTCTCAATGCTACCAAAAAGTCCCATCAACGCTGCGCCGGAAAATGAACACGGGAGGGACGCTCACCAATCACTGCGAAGTGGAGAGTGGAAAAATAAGGCACATAAAAGTAGAATCCTTGTTCGATGGGAGGTTGGGGAATTAAAGCCTCATTTGTCAAGGTACTTTTTTCCTCCCGAATACCTGGACTGGGAGTCCCGAGGGAGAGGGCTCTTGAAAAGGTCATTACATGCTGCCTGTCTGTCACAAGATCTTTTTCATCCCCGTGTCAGGAGTAAAAGTTTTATTCTTGGAGCTGTATTTTTCTGAACTAGAATAGTAACTGTAAGGAGGTGAATTTTTCAAAAGGTGAACTGATTTTGTAGACAACTGTGGCGAAAAGTCTTAAAGCGGTTCAGTCTTTGTAAGTAATTGAAAAATAGTTAATTCTATGCTTCCGGCAAATCCAATTTGATTATCAAATACAGCTAAAAAGTTCGAAAAGAGATATATTTCGTAATTAAACGTAATTGCATTAAAAATTTCAATTTTTCAAATTAACATACATATATACTCCTATTACTATATTTATTAATAATAAATATAGAATGATATGGATCCGGGGTTCTTACGATTTATTAGTCGATGAAGAAACACAATCAACAGGCATCAGTAACAAAAGACGACTTTTATTGACACGAAGACAAGAATACGCAGACAACAAACGACACAAGCAACATACATCAGCACAATTACAACAAATAGTAACCCACAAGTAGTAATCCGTAATAATAATGACCACAACACACAGACAAAATTCAGCAGAAGGAGGGAAACCACGTAGCTTCACTCTATGATCTATCCAAACATATGCAAATCTCCACTGTCTCCTCGCTTTAGCCGAATCCAACTGCCGACTCAAGGATATACTTCTGGCTACTCCACACACGACTCGATGTTTCTTCTACCATAAACCCCAGGACATGGCACACAAGTCAATTCAGCAATCACTTGAGCTTCTCTCAACATGTGTGCTTCTCTGGACTGATCCAACTATTCCTGCATTTACTCGCTATGTGACTCTAAACCTCTCGAACCACTCTATACGTGATTGTCTTCAGCTTGGATTGCCGGTCTTTTATAATTCCTTGAGGCAGACAGAGAAGGTCCTGGAACAAGCAGACATATCTAGATTTTTATGATTTCTGTCGCCAAAATTCTTGAAAATTCCCGTAATTTCTATTTTATCGCCAAATTCATCGCGAAGCACTGAGATCACTGGTTCAGCATACGATCAGCATCCAACGCAGCTAATCGCAAAACAGCTTTTCCAGTGATTGAACTAAATATGCATGGAAACTAACATTGCAGGTTTATGACATAATTAAAAGACAATATACCTAAAGTTAAAATATTTTATTCTTATCTGGAGCAAGCAATAACTACTCGAAATTTTGGAAAAATAGAAGAGTTAGCGAATGAAAGGTAAATTACAAATTTGAATCTTTCTAAACATGAAACATACAAGTTAAAAAGGATGCGAATCACATTTCAAAAGAAAAAAAGAACATGGCCTAATTTTTGGCATGTATTCTGGGTGCCTTTTTCCCCTACACATCACTGGCTTCAGCAGAAAATAAAAATCTTAATCTTAATTTTAATAACAAGGTTACCCCTTTTTAAAATTTAAAAAATCTTAAATGAAAACAATGGTTTAATGGAAGCACAATTGCTGTCACCATTACTTAAAAAATCTTAAATGAAAACAATGGTTTAATGGAAGCACAATTGCTGTCACCATTACTTAATCATGGAACTCATGCTGTCCCAATATAAATATAATTCTTTATTTTTACTTTCATTTTCATAATTAGTGGATTTGTACATTTCTGAAAGCTCGCTTATAGAGCAATATAAAAGTAAAATGTTTTAAAGATAGGGGTCTGGGTGTCATACAAATCATAAAATCTCTATATTAAAAACATTAACGCGCGTGGAGCAGAAATGACGCTTATTACTTACCGCTGAATGGTAACATTCAAATATCAATAAACAAACATACGCATTTCACACTGTTTCATTCATTGAATATTCTTAAAGGTGCATTCCGTTCAGATAATTAGTGAAATTACAAAATATTACTAGAAATATTCTGGAGATATATCATCATTTTATGAAAAAGTACACCCAGTCAAAGAAAAGAAGATATAAATGAAATAAAGAAATAGACTACAAAAAAAAGTTTAATCGAACGCAAAAATAGGCTTAATCATATCGAGATAGTTATTCGTTGTAACGCTTAAGATTGATTCACGATTTCTCGACTAACACATCAAAATCGTGCCATTCGCCTAAAATCAGCTATTTTAGATGGATATCCGAAATGGTAACAAATTATTTTCAGAAACAATAGAAAATTTGTTATTGACTCATATGAAATAACAATTGATATGCTTTGATTATTGTAGTCAAATAATCAAAGCATATCAATTTTGGCGACAGACATTAATTTTTAGTCTTAACGTATCTTTGGGATTCGTCTAAGGAAATTGATATTCCTGTTTTGTAAAAAAAAATATCTGACAAAAATAGATCTTTTTGATGATATCAGTTTTATTTCTGAACAGCTTCCTCTTTAAAAGAAATAATATTTTAAATTTAATTTGAAGCATTAGCTGAAAAAAAAATTTTTTTAAAGCATATGAAGAAATTCAAACTATACATCAATAGCATGTTTTTACGCGTCATTTACTGAGTAATAGGATTTTCACTTCTTTCGTTTCATAACAAACATAATTTTTTATTTGCAGTATACTGGTTGAATTGCTGTTGATCAGTCATATGAAATAACAAATCAATCATTTAACAACCTAAAAATTCGACAGACTAGTTACCAAAGACGACTGGTATTTTATAAGCTCGTCAGTTAATGTATTTGTTCTATGTACCATATATTCTTTAATAGTATATATTTTAAGGAAAAATGTTTGAGTATTTGGACAGCTTGTCATGTCCAACTTTATTATTATATATTTTTGGTCAACTGTATAGGGTACAACAATTGTAGAGAAAGAAAATTGCTATTTGCTCTCCCAGCTTTTGCCCTTTAGGAGTGGAAAGAAAAAAAAAGAAAATTCGGAAATCTCTTATTTCTTTTATCGATTTTTACACTTTTTAAAACTTTTGAAAAGGACTCAATTGAAAATCCTTGTCATCCGTGGTGACTTTATCGTTGTCATTTGGCCAGTAGCATTAACAAGTGTGGAATAGACAGGAAAAATGTCTGACACTATTACTAGAGGGTGCAAAATTCAAGTATCAGTCAGTTGCATTTAGAAAATAGAAAATTCTTTTTTGAAATTTTAGGTTCTTAAAATCTTATTGACGCTATTCAAGTGTGAGAGAATAGACAGAACATATTAATTTTTATTTTCAAAGAAAACAGAAAAGTAAAAAATACATCTTTGTATTTACAGGAGGGATTTGGTCTATAAAAGTTTTGTCGGCTCTTTTCCATTCCAAAACAAAATATTTGCCTTGATTTTAATTTTCTTTCTCTGTCTGTACAAACGATTTTTAATAAACAAGTATGGCAAACCGATATTTAAAAAATCACACATTTAACTCCTTGCCATCTTCACGAAAATTGATTTTGATATTTTCCGTGAATAAAAAATTAAATTTAAAGATAATTTCCAAAAGTAAATTAACACAAAAAAGGTTTTTTATCAAGTTAAAGTTCAAAAAACTGTCTTTTTAATGGTACCAATTTTTAACATAATTATTAAATTTCTATTTTCAATGAATTTTTTAAATATATTTTAACCATATTTTTCAACAATTTATTTCTCACTAAAATAAAAATAATAAAATATATCCTGTACAAGTACGCTACACGTGCACTGCAAATAATTGCTATTACATTGGCAAAAACCAAAATTAAAAAAATAATATAGCTATTATTCCAAATTAAACCCAAATATAGTGTATTATTCAACTCGCCCTGTTCAGTGTTGGTGCTTTACAAGCCAGACCATATGATTCTGGAGATAATAAACATGACCCATATGTACTTTGGGGAATGAGACTGTACATGGTTTTCTCTCTTCGAGGAACATATTTCAAGGACTCAACTAAGTCCAAATACGCAATTATCCAAAAAATTTTGTCTAAAATATGTCCAAAAAATTTCGAAAGAAACAATGCATCTAAATTTTCAAGAGTAAAATCTCTTGCATTCTATTGATGTGAAAGTCTTTTGCCTGGAATTCCTCATCATCTGATTATCTATCTGTACTTGCTTTTTATCAAATTCAGATTCTATATCCGGATTCATTTAACGATCAAAATGCGATTCCATAGATATTCTGGAATAATGAATGATTCTCAGCATCTGCCACGGTTCAAACTTGCAGTATCCATCACCAATAGATTTTGTGTAACTTAGTAATAAGCCATTTCATGTAACAAAATAAATCGATCATAGTCCATCTGCTGTTCAAAATTGCAATGCCCGTTCCCCTCTCTTCTCCCCAAGAGTTCTTTTGTAGTTTCAAATTCAGATGTTAATCTTTCAAATCAGATCGAGCTTTTTCCTTGCTGAGCTATGACAGAAAAATGATAATGATGGATAACATGAAATATACTGTCGGACTTAAAGCGTAATGCGAACATATGTCAATATATCAGAAATTGTTACTTTTTTCCTATCAAATAGATTTTTCCTCTCATATACAGTTCAACTTTAATATTACGATATTTCATATAAAAGGTTTTTATTTCCCTTATAAGTAGTATTAAAGATAATAAATCAGGAAAAAAATTCGAAAGCGAGATTTTAATGGATGTCTACGTTTCAGACTACCATGAGTCCGAATGATACATTTTTGGCAATATGGCACATTTTTGCTCTGTATATGAAGGCGATAATTTAAAAACGCTTTGAATTAGGGAATTAAATTTAGTACATGATCTGTATACCGGTTTGTACATTTCAGTTAAATGTTGAACTGCTTGCCTGTACATTTGTTCAAACAGATATGAAAACAATAATTACAAAATATAAAGAGCTTGACGGATGAAATTTGGTGTACTAATTTAGTATCGAAAATGGGGATCTTAATCAAATTTAGAATAAAATCTGATTTGGGGTCGATTATATTTGACCTTTACATTTGCATCCATGTAAATGGAATGAATCAAAGATATTCGATGTTGTATTGTGACTACAATGGGTATTCTGGATGAAATCTTAGATTAAATCTATCTGGAAAAAAATGATCCAGAGTGACATTAATTCAGTTCAAATAGTTGGATGATATTGATTCAGCTCAGTTTGGCTTGAAACTTGTATTCCATTTAGTTCAAATGCCGTTTCAAGCCAAAATTCATGTTTCGTTTTTATTATTCTCCATTGCCGGGGTCCTGGCACAGGGATAGCGTGTCTTCCCCGTGATCTAGGCGTCCCGGGCCCGAGTTCCGGTTCGGGCATGGTTTTTACTCTGTGTTCTGTCTGTGAGGTGTGTGAATGTGCCATCCTGTAAAAAGGGGTTGTGCAAGCAAATGTGTGTGTGTCATCTTCATTTGAGCTACAAGTCAGACTTCTGCCCTCTGGGTGCTCAGAGGTCTTAATCCTGAGAAGCTACAGCACCCCCTTTCCGGGGAAATACGGACACGACATCATCATTATTCTCCATTGTCTGCTCTTGTTTAGCGCTCACACTTTTAGTGGAAATATATTATTTGTCAAAGAATATGTGAGAAAATTTCGATACAGATAATTTTATCTGGTTTTACTTACGGAATTCACACGAATAAAAAAGCTTTCACTCGTTTTTTTTTTAATCCTTGGCTTTGAATTATCATCCATCTTTAATCGATTTTACAACTTGCAACAAATATCTAAACTATATTACTTTTAAAACAAATCTCAACTGAAGTAAAGTCTTAACAAGGAGATTCTAACTAAAGAGCATTTGATGGTAAATCACAAATAATTTAATTAAAATCTTTTCGAAATAAAGTCGAGGGGAAAATTCGATTGTGGAAATTTTAACTTCATTTTTCCTGTGATCTCTAATTTGTTCACTGTATTACCCTTATGATGCACATGACGGTGCACTATGACCAAGCGTAGCAGGCATATGCAACTTTAAATTCGTGAAAATTAAATTTACTTTAACGAGATGCGTTTGCACTGATATGTTTACATTTTACACACAGTTTTTTTTTTTGGAGGTTTGTGTTTCAATTGGTATTGCTTTGATTTCATATTTAAATTATTTTTATGTTTTATGGTCTTTTTGTGGTTTGGTTTTCAACAATTTTGCTGTGATCTTACTTAGATTTTAAAAAATTGGGAAATAATTTTGCTGATTATTGTGGGATTTATTATCTTTAATTTTGTGATATTAATTTTATTCTCCAAAGCCTCCATTTCCTGAGATTTGCGGGTCATGAAGGGTCAATTTTTTTAGTCAAAAGCTGAAACTCCTCACTGAAGAAATCCTTGGTTGCAATCTCTGTTTGAGGGTGACCCTTAAGAAATATTTCAGGCTGGATTCGTCATATCATTCATTTTGCATTAAATTTAATATTTCTATTTTGGTAGTTGCGAAGAAGTAAAAGGGAATAATGAGTTTTTAACTATGCCGTATTTTGAAAAAGATAATCTTAACAGGAATAAATACAAAATGTTTAATTCAGTTTTTTTTAAGAGAAATGTTTTTTTTCTTCTTATTTTCTAAAATTCAACTTTGAGGAAAGTTTTATAAAACCAAATTATCTGTCTCAGGTGAAGCTTCTGAAACAACTTTTTAGATTTCTTTCGCAGTGAAAGACGCAATAAAAATCTCTCATTTGCATGAAGCGAAAAACATGTCAAAAATCTTCCCAAATGCTGTCATGTAATGAGTTCGCCGTAAAGCTCGTCTGTTGCGTCTCAAAGTTTGCGAACTATCAATAAATGTTTCAAAAGATTTACCACCCAAGAAGGTTATGCCAAAATTTTATGATTCAGTTTCCTCCTCGCAAAATAAATCGCGCCTCTCGAAACAAGTTAAATATTTTCTTAAGGAAACTGTTTGATTATACTTGCGCTCTAAGATAGCCTTCTTGAATTATTGCTCTCATTTTACGCACTTCGGCTCAAACTAAGAAAATTTTGGGAAACTATGATAAATCAAATCCGAACCTCCGTTAAATAAAAATATAGCCCGAAATTCAAGTGTGAAGTTTTATGAAATATAGAGGTAGTCAAAAATATGAAAATAAGGTCCAGAAAAATAATTTTAAATCCATTTCAAACGGAAGTTCCAGGTTTCAGGGATGATAAAGTAGCTTTTATGGAATTTTCGATTAATGGTTATATAAAACTGAATAAATATTAACTGCAATCTTATTGAATTTTAAATATTCATGATGTTAAAGTCAAATAAATCAAAAGTATAGTACTCAAACGGTCAAAATTGTTAAAAAACAATCTTCATATATCATTTATTTGGTAATTTCTGAATAGTACTACATTTTGGCAAAACTTTTTCTATTATATCAAAGATATATTAAACGGTGTAGAAATTTTGAGCTTTTGATTTATATAATAAATTCAAACAGCTTACTGCATCTGCATCGACTTTTTTTATTCAAAATGCCATAGGGAATAGAAAATACAAAATGATATAGGAAGGTAACAAAACAAGCCAAAATCATAAGTAATTATGATTCGAAATCCTACTGTTTTTTATCTGTTTTGTACTAACTCATCATACATCATACTACTATCTCATCATACATCATACTACTATC
>JAPMOQ010005572.1:4867693-4879005 GCA_026543055.1 Argiope trifasciata
ATATATATATATATATATATATATATATATATATAATTTTCTTTCTTTGAAAATATCGGAGATAAGTTGGCAATACCAGCTGAATAAAATTTGCTATTTGTTTTTCAGAATTTATGTGTTTCAATCGTTTTTAAATCGTGTTTTGTCAAAATCTTAAAGCATGAATATCATTCTATTTCTTAGCATGTCTAGAAATATTTTCCCTTAGAAAAAAAATTATTCAAATGCAATATCCCATAAAATGTTTCTATGTTTTCTTAAAACAGTTGTCTTTATGATGGATAACGTCAGAGAAATTGAACTGGGAAATGCATATCCTGTATTTATTTTTATATAAAAAAAAAGTTAGATTAAAGGTAGACAAATAGCCTATATATTTCTGATACAAAATAGAATAGAAAATCGTTCTTTTGAATTTTAAAATGTATCTAAAATCTCCCACATTCAGACGATTTGGCATTTATTTTGTAATTTATCGTTTTCTGGTAACTTTGTTGTTGCAGTATTGTACTTTGTAAGAAACAAAATGATTAATTTTCGAATATATATAACTGAAGATCGGTTACCGAATATAATTAATTTTCGAATATATATAACTGAAGATCGGTTACCGAATATAATTAATTTTCGTATCTTACTATTAATGCGAAATTCTCTTGAAATGAAAAATTTGTTTTTAGAAAAATTCATGCAAATTAGAATAATGCGTTTCATTCCGAAAAAATATACACGAGCACATTTACATCAATTTAATTTATTATTTACAATGCTTTTATTTTTTACAAGGAAATTGTCTAAAACTTTTTGTTTTTTTTTCCCCTGGGATTCAAGATATGGCGAAATTGAAACAGCACATATTGGGTTTTGGAATAATTTCGTAGTGTTTTTATATTTTCTTTGCTTCACGAATTTTTTTTTTGGCTGTTTGACAAAATGTATAGTATTCATTCGATAGAGCTCTTTCTGCTCTACAAAACTGTGCTAATCGTCTTTTTTTGAGTATTTTAATTTCGGCTTAGAAATAGAGTATTCAGGAGGTAAAAATCCACATTTTCGACCCCTGTTCTTCTTTGCTTTTCATCGAGGCCAAAATGCTGCTGAAGGAGCCCGGGACATTTGTAACTTAAACGAAGACGGTGTCATAGGCGAGTCTACAGCACGGAAATGGTCAAACCTGGCCTCCATCCAAAGAAGACCATGACATGCGTTTAGTGAACTAGAAGGACATGGTGAACTGGAAAATACTCGAAAGAAATGTCACGGTAAGCAAGGAGCTCTACATAGCCCAACTATACCACTATGCGACTAAAAAGACCTCATCGACAGGGCCAAACCATAATCCTTCAGGACAAAACCACGCTCCATGTTACACAAGTCGTGAAAGCCGCACTTCAAGATCTCAAATGGAAGCTCCTTCAGCATCTGCCGTATTCTCCGGATCTGGCACTGACGGATTACCATCTTTTCCTCTCCCCCTTGAACCATATGAAGGGCGTTACCTTCAACAATACAAAGGACCTTAAAACTAGCTTAACAACTTCTCTGATACCAGACCGGGCGATTTTTGGTGAAATGGCATCGACAAATTGGTCTAGAGGAGATCATAAACAGCAACGGCGAATACATAATCGATTAATTGATTGTTATTACAGATGATTTTCTTTAATTAACAGTCTTTGATACGAACTCTAGGAACTTATTCCTCAACCTAATACAACAAAAACTTGTAGAAAAAAATATTAGAAATAATGATTTAAGATGGGTTTGCCATAAGTTGACATGTACCTATTTCATTTAAAAGGATCAAAATGACACCTTTCAGAATTTAATTAGAAAAAATATTAATTAACTTATCTATTATAAAGTTAAAATAGAAAAAAAAACTTATATTTTTGAGGTGTGGTGAAATTAAAAAGCAGTTCGTCTATATTTATTTCCTAAAAGCGTGTTTTTTTTTTCTAATCTAGGCCTTCAAACCGTCTATTTTTCTACTATCACCTTCTACCAAAACATTGACTAGCACGTTTTCTTACTAACAATCTATAATAGTTTCTATCTGACTGACTTCCCGCTTCGTCTTCTTGCTTCTGATATACACACATTTCACTAACGCATATTTATTTCTATATTCATACCCATATCTGTGTGCGTCGCTATCAAGCCTTTACATATTTAAATACAAATGTATGTATTCTCAACAATGTTTACTCGAATGGTCAATGGTCCCTTCGTTAAAAGTAGATATAAACATTCCACTAAAGCTGAAAAAAGAAAAAGATTATAATTGCGATAATAGGTTTTGTAAATGTAAAGAAATATATCATTTTCTTAAAGAAAATTAACGAAAAGTTTTCTCAATGAGGACAAAAATGACCTTTTGGCAAATATTGTATTGAAATAACTTTTCTTGTTTAGATATATTTGCAGCTAAAGTTCAAAAACGGGAAATAGTAATAATATTATATATGTAGATTATATAAGATAAGAAAATATAAATTCCATATCCACCAGCAGGACTTACCTCCCTGGAACTTTCTTGTATTACTCACGAGTAAATATGTCTGCATATTATTATTAATTGAATTCCCTTGGTGGACAAAAATAACAAAAGAGCACATGAGTTTGCGATATAGAGCATTGAATATGTAATTCAGTCATCTATGCCGTAATTGATTGAAACAATCAATAATTTGCGGGAAATTACAATTGCAATCACCGAACGACATATTAAATGTCAAAAATTGAAGTTATTTCTTTTGAATTATCGCACTTACATATTTGTAAAAGTACATACATTTTGTAAAAGTACTTTTACATATTTGTAAAAGTACATACATACAGTAAAAGTACATACGCGCTTACATATGGCTCATCCCAAATCAAATTTGGTTCCAAATTTGATTCGAATATAATATTTTAAATAATATAATATCTTAGGAAATAAATTTGAGCACCAAATTTCTTTCATCAAGCTCTCTTTGTTTTTTTACTCGAATAGTTGGATGGACTTCCACTGATTGGATTTCGTACAAAATTTGATCATGTACAAAGATGATATCAAAAATCATATTAAATTTCAGCCATCTATTTCTCTTCGTTTTTTACTTGAATAGTTGGATGGACATCCACTGAATGGATTTCGTTCAAAATTTGATTAGTTACAAATATGATATCAAGAAAAAACACCAAATTTCATCAGTCTAATTCAGTACATTTTTGAGTTATTTGTATTCACAGACAGACAGAGAGACAGATAATACCAAACAAGTATTTTTCATATTAAGAGTATTCTGAAGAATAAAGATCGGGTAAAATATCGAATTGGAATATTATGACAATTATAATATTTTCTCCTTTTTGACATATTTGAAAAAGTAGAAAATGCTAACATTTATTGATATTATATCTTGTGTATATAGAAAGTTGATCTCATTAAAAATGATACATGTGGATCAAAGAACCGTAATGCTGATAAAATATTATCTTTTAATTTTATAATTTACGTAAATTAATTTGCTATGTACATTTTTTGATCACAAGAACACTAAAAAAGTTTCTCGCAATCTGTTCTTCATTCATTCATTGTGATTCGTCTTCGTTGCGATAACGTTAAAATCTTTTTTTGAAAGTTTTATTATTTATTTTAAGAAATTTTTTCCCTTTTGCTTTCTTTCACTGTATATAAAATTCGGCTTCATTTCGTTTATTACTTTAAGCTACAGTTGCTCCGAACTCCTTGTATGGTCACTCTATATAATAAAAATATTTTCTAAAAAGAATATCAAAATGCTTGAAAACCGAATGCTAAGGGGATCTAAATAGTAAATTACTAATGTTTTTCTTTATTTTATTATTATTTTGTCTTAAGTTATTTTTCTACATTCAAAAATAAAACTTGCTCAAGATAAACTATTATTTATTTCCCTAAAAATTATAAAAACTCGTAATAGCCTCTTTCACTATTTACTTTTAGAAATGCTTAAATTTCGTCTTTTAGAATTGTAAACTCTGTGTTTCCAACTTAATATATAGTTTTAAAAGCAAAAGTTATCTTTTTAAACAGTATATGAAATCGAAACCCTCCAAAAAAAAGGTAAATAAAAATTGTTATTGCGCAAAACTCGTAGATATTAAAAGTATTTGATAATATATTTGAATTCGAACATGAGCTAGGGACGGTATAAATTTTTCAGTTACAAAATTCGCTTTAAATAATATAATTATAAATCACAATAATATTTTGAACTTTTAATATAATAAAAATAATATTTTAATTTCTCTCTAAATCTCAACTAACAATTCTGACTGACGAATTAAATTTCAAAAGAGATACATGTGTTTAATTACGCTTGCTTGATTTAACTAAAGATATGATGTCGGCGTTCTGGCCTAGGGGTGAAGCGACTTTCTCGTAATCTGAACGTCCCGAGTTCGAGTCCAGGTTCGGACATGGTTGTTCTTTACCTTGTGTTCTTTCTGTGAAGTATTTGAAAATCCCCCCCCCTTCTATATGAAGGGTTGAGAAAACGAGTGGTGAGTCTCATCTTCATATGAGCTAGAAGTCAGATTTCTGCCCTCGAGTGCTCATGAATCTTTACTCTCGAAAGCTATTGCACCATTTTGACTTAAATCGTTAATTTCGTCAGCGGGCTTGTCTAGGTTAAATGTCATGGATAACAACAACAAAGATATGATGATGATGTCGTGTCCGTGCTTCCATGGAAAGGGGGTGCAGTAGCTTATGAGGGTAAAGACACCTGAGCACCCAGAGGGCAGAAGTCTGACTTCTAGCTCAAATGAATGTGATACCAACATTCGCTTGCTCAACCCCTTTTTACAGGGGGGCTCTCACAGATAGAATACAGAACAACCATGCCCGAACAGGGAGGCCTAGATCACGAGAAAGACACGATGATTTTTATAATAATATTAATTATAATTTTATTATAATTTTTTAATTTATGAAAGAGGAAGCAGCATATAATAAAAAAGAATATACTTTTTAATTAACACAGGCATTTCAAAGCATTTTCAAAATTGATTTAATTGTTATTAGCCAAAACATAATTTAATAATAATGTAAAGTATCTTCATTGATTATCATTGGTTTCATTTTTATTTCAACTTTAACCATGCACAATACAACATTTTAGAAATGTATTTTTTTTTTCAGTACTTTTGCCCATACTTCTCATAAAATAGTTTCAATCTCATTATTGTATTTTGCTGAAAAAGACTCTCTGATTGTACTCATTACTGCTTGGCAAAAAGAACGATTCCCGGTCGTTCTTCCTAAACGGAAAAGAATTGTTTTTATCTTCAGCAGTTTTCCGTATCCATTTTCATTAATCCGCCATTATCCCGATTCTAATGTCCAGGAAAAGGGAAGATTAGGGAATTTCTACAACACATCATACAGCTGGGGGAAATGTCGAATGCGAGTAGCTTTCTTCTATTGGCTTCTTTCCAGAATGTAACTGAGTAGAGGTGCGCTTTTTAGTTATTTTTGAAAACAGGAAAAAATTATTTGTTGAAAATTATAGGGGTTTTTTTTTTTTTTTTTGAGAAAACGTTTTAAACAACGGATTGAATTGATCGGCAAATCCGAAATTTTCATTAAAAGCAAACAAACCATTTGTTAAAAACATTTTAAGAAGCTATTTAAATTGTCAATCGAACTTAGAAGTCGATATTTCCTATATTTTAGAGAAAAAAAGATTTCTTATTAAAAACGAAAATTTGTTCAGTGACTGTAATAAATTACAGGTTGAATTTATTGGTCAGTGTTCCTATTATTTTCGAAAAAGAAAAACTAAATAAACTTTCGTTGAAATTTTTAAACAGAACTGTTTTAAAAGTTATTTAAATAATAAATATATATTTCCTCTGTTTCCGAGGAAACTTAAAAAAATTTCTTATTAAAAATAGAAATGGGTTCGATAACTGATAGAAATGACAGGTCAATGTTTCAGGCATGTTTGTAAAAAGAAAACTAAACAAATATTAGTAGGAAGTTGAAAAAAAAATGTGTTAAGAAAATATTTAAAGAATAATTTGAACTTAGAAGTTGATACTTTAACTATTTTAGAGGAAATGGAAATTTTTTTAATAAAAATAAAACAATGGCTTAAAGATTAATAATAAAGGTAAAATCTATAGATAGTGTTTCATTTATTTTTGAAAAAGGAAAATTAAGTAAAAGCTCTTTAAAAATTAAAAATACAACAAACAGCTGTTTTATGAATTTAAGTAATAAATCGAACGTAGAAGTAGATAATTCCTCTATTTTCGAGGAAGCAAAAAACAATTTTTATTAAAAATAAAAATTGGTTCAAAGACTAATGATAACAAATGGAATCCATAGGTGAAACTTTTAATAATTTTCGACAAAAAAGAAAATTAAATTAATGTTTGTTGAAAATTTTAAAAAAAGATTTTAATAAAATATTTAAATAATAAGCCGAATTTAAAATACAATATTTCCTCTATTTAAATAAAAATTTGTTAATTAAAATTAAAATTTGGTTCTAAGACTGTAATAAGCAACAGAATGAATCTATAGGTCAGTGTCTCAATTATTTTCGAAAAAGGGAAACTAAATAAAAGCTCGCTGAAAATTTTTAAAAAAATGTTTTATGAAACTATTTAAATAATAAATCGAACTTAGAAGTCGATATTCCCTCTATTTTCAAGGGAAAAAAACCTTATTAAAAATAAAAACTGGCTCTAAGATCGTAATAATAACTAATTAAATCTATAGGTAAATATTTCAATAGTTTTCGAAAAGAATAAAGAAAATTAAATAAACGATCGTTGAAAAATTAATTTTTTTTTCATATTTAAATAATAAATCGAACTTAAAAAACAGTAATTCTTCTGTTTTTTTAAATTTATTAAAATTAAAATTTGGTTCTAAGATTAATAAAAAGCAGGTTGAATTTATAGGTCAGCTTTTCAGTTATGTTCGGAAAGAGAAAATTAATTTTTGAAAATTTAAAAACAAAGAACTGTTTTCGGAAACTTTTGAAAAGAAAAATTTAATCTCGAAATAATGATTCAGTTATTTTCCAAAAGAAATAATCTTACGATTGTTCGTTGGATTGAATATAAATGTCGATGTTTCTCTGATTTTCGGAAAGAGCAAATCAGACATCCATTAAAATTAAAATATTTAATACTTTAATAAATCTGTCTGTTCTTTTTCATTAGTTTGATGTATCAGATTTCTCCATTTTTTTCTTAATTTGCCCCTCCTAAGGTCATTGATTTTTATTTTTCACTATATTATTTAGTATTTATAGTGTAGCGACTTCTTTACATGTTGTACAGTACACTCCAGCGTATCTTGCCCTAATGCAGTGGAATAGCAAGCGAACAGGCCGGATTCTATGAACTCATTTCTTTGCCCATTAATACCAGAAGACGAAATTTAATATCAAAAGGCACTGTTATAATATATATTTTCTCACTTCTTGTTGAGTACAGAGGTCCGTTTATCTCATACCACATAGATGCTGCGGCTCCGTGAATCTAGAAGCAGCTGCCATAAATTTATCGAGCTAAAATAAAAGGCTCTGTACTCATAGTTTAATCTTCTACAATGGACGAAGCAATGAACAGCAAGCAGAATGCTACTTTTTTTCTTCACAACTTGTATTTTGCACAAGAATGTAGGAGGATCGTAGTAGATGGTATGGAAGCCTGATAGTCGCGAATCGGATGTTAGGGAGTAAACTGTATTCAGAATTATATTTGAAAGAATTATATTTGCAATATAATTCTTTCCATGTGCTTGGTGTAGTATGGTCAAATCTGGATTTTGTACCATAAACTTCAAACTCAGAGTGCAACGTGCGCTCTGAGAAATGTGTGAGAGAAATGAGTGATGAGAAATTAACACCATTTGAAGTGCGGTTAATTTCTCATCGAAATGCAAATGGGAAGCATTGGAGAAAGGGCTTCTGGTGAGTAATCTTGATAGTATAACAGATTCTTGGCTCAAGTATTGGAACTGCACCATTCATTTAAAGAATATTATCTCCCCAAAAGGTTTTATTATTAATGTTATTTTATCAGTTGAGAAGCCGCGGCAAATTTCTTTTTTGCCTATTTTGTGCATTCAATTTTAAGCGCAATGTTTTTGTTCAAAAAGTAATAAAATAACTTCTCATTTTTGGGTACTTAAGTTGCGGATTGCGCAGTTTCTGGTTTGAAACTTCATTGCATTATTATTGCTGTTGCTTATCCCCGTTGGGTTGAACACTAATCCAAACCAATTCCGAAGAGAAACCAATCCGAAAGAGATTCGGGAAAGAGGGGTGCAGTATCTTAAGGTTAAGATCCATGAGTACCCGAGGGTAGAAATTTATCTCATATGAAGATTATACTCACAAACTCGCTTGCACAACCCTTTTTTACATGAGGGTGGGCACTTTCACAAAAAACATTTGTGCCCGAACTAGGATTTGAGCACAGAATGTCCAGATAACGGGGAAGAAGTTCTACTCCTAGACCAGGACGTCTGCATTGCACAGCTGTTAATTATCATAATAACTTGGACCTTCTCAAAATTGCAACTAATATATAGTCCACATCACGATTATTGGCATCCATCTTCGGTCGAGTACATTTCAAAATCGGTTGAAAACAAGAGGAGTCAAGGTTTCTAGAATCATACTTTACGAAGAAAACTTTTTTCGCCAAAGAATCGTTTAATCGTTAAAAACTTTATAATTAGCTAAATTTCTGCGTAAATGGAATATTTTAAATGACTTACGGGAACTGATAAATACCCGAATAAGGAATGTCGAAAAAAGTTTTAACAACGTGATTGTAAACTATAAATGGGCACTTTCACTTCCATTACAGCTTTAAAGAACACTGTGAGACCTTTTCTCTTCATCCCAGGATTAACATTTCATTTCATTCTTAACTTGCATTAAATATGTGTAGTATAATTATTGATATTATTATATATAACGAAAATTGAGTAATCAAAAATTTTCCAAATTTTTTCTTATTTTGATGTATATAAACTTGTACAAATCGGAAAATTTTATATTTTTATAGTTTCAAGACTACAGAAACGACATTTGTGAGCTAAAAATTTTAGAAACAGCTTTTTCTTTCGATCAAATTATTTCAATAAATTGTCAGCATATTGTAAAAAATAAAGTGAAGAAGTACTTTTTTGGAAGAAATTAGTTGAGTATTTTTAACACTGTAATCGTATTTATCATTTAGTCATCGATATCAAGTTTGAATTTCCCTTCAAATATTACCGACTTAAAGAAATCTAGGGGAAAGGGTGACCACGTCCCTTGGATTCTGTGTAAAATGTGAAACCGTTTATTCAAATACCAGTTATCTTGATTCGCAAAGTAAAGTTGAATTCGTTTATTCAAACATATGATTACTGATAGATTCAGCGATATAATTGTCCTACTACTTCATTCTTCAAGACTTTTTATCTCCTCGAATATCAAATCCAACAAGCTGAAAAATAAAACACCAAATTTTAACTAAAAGATCACGACGAATTACACTGCTAATGTGCCAATTGTGGAAATATTGATTTGCCGGTTACTTTTACTACACGTGCCATTTCCTACTTATTTGATGTTTCAGACTCTACATCTAGTGCCAACAATAGTGAAGTGGATTATACCTTCATTCATTAGAATTGCTTTTTTGTTTATTTATTATTTATTAGTTTATTTATTATTTGTTAAACATTTTCTAATAATCTTTTCTACCATTTATACATCTGTTATTTCATTCCTTTTTAGATGCTGTAGCTTTTCTTAGTTCAAATTTTTGTACATATCATATTTACTGTACACCCCCTCCTTTATTCTGAACCAGCCAAAACTCACTGTAATGACTAAAATGTTAGATTAGTCACTCTAAATGTATAAGCGGCTATGACTGTAGCGCTATCGATGACGGGCATCCGGCTTCGGGCCTTTGGCAAATATCGAGAGAGACCTAAGTGGCTGAAATTGGTTTTAAAATGGAGTGTCCATTGATTTCGTCTGCCATATTAATGGGGAATTGAGATGAATCCATCGCACGCACGTGCCTATCGGAAACTGCATCTAAATAACTGCATATGACATTGTGACCGGCGAAATGAATTATCGCTGCCCTGGAATTGGGAATTTCAGAACTGGGAAATAATGTATTCATTGGATGTCACGACAGTCTACCTTCTGTCGCATTTCGCAGTCCATTATAATGAATATCTATTGTCTGGCATGTTTATTTGAATGCGCACTTAATCAGGTGAATAATGTTAAATGAATAATGGCATGGAAGATCGTTCCCAGCAGTATTTCTTTTGAATTTCAAAAGCCAGAATTTTTTTGAAAAAAATATAAAAACTTGTGGTTTGTGTGTAGTAATTATGGTATTGCTTACTTTAATTTAAAGGGAAAGGTCCAGAATGTACTTACAGTAGACTTTTAGAAATTCATTAGATATGATCAGCAAGCATTTGGATTAACATAAGACCCAAATCAATATAGATTAAATAAAAGTCACGTATTAAAATTTATATATTATATAAATTTTAGTAATAATTAATAAGGGCACAATATTGTATTATAAATTACTAGCCGCCTTTGGCGACCAGCTGGTTCGCCATGAGTAATGCGTTCTAAAATTCTCAATTAAATCACAAATTCATTAGCCTTGAAGTAATTCCGGGCATTTATTGGCTTGAAATTAATATTTTCTTAAAGATGATGGACGGAAAGTTCTAAAAGAACACGTTTTCCTAATGATATTCTTTAATTTTATAAATAAGTCAGTTTTAATTATCGGTTATGCTTCCAAAATATTAAAAAAGTTTTTTTCAGTGATGTTACCAAAATATTAAATAGGTATTTTTAAAGAAAGCGAAAATGGGAAAAAAATTATTGAATAAATGATACAAATATTGCAAATGATTATAGAAATATGCCATTAAATCGGGATTTCAATGCATATCCTGTCTAAATTCAATCAGGTTTACCGTAAATAAAGAAGATTTGTTGAATGAATTATTTAGATATTGCAAACGATTATAGAAACCTTTGCTTTGTATTTATTTTTTTAGAAAATATCACATTTTATATTTATTTTATTTTATCCAGTCATGTGCTAAAAGTTGCATTTCTTTAAATTTATTTTGCGATGATAGTTTTTTTTTATTTTAACTTCCGTCATTGTTTTCTTTTATTTTATCCAGTCACGTGCTAAAAAAATGGTTAAAATATTTCTTTAAAAATTCATTAAAAATGGAAGCTTAAGTTATACATTAAAACACTGAT
>JAPMOQ010005572.1:4879105-4913855 GCA_026543055.1 Argiope trifasciata
ATATTTTATATTTATTTTATTTTATCCAGTCATGTGCTAAAAGTTGCATTTCTTTAAATTTATTTTGCGATGATAGTTTTTTTTTATTTTAACTTCCGTCATTGTTTTCTTTTATTTTATCCAGTCACGTGCTAAAAAAATGGTTAAAATATTTCTTTAAAAATTCATTAAAAATGGAAGCTTAAGTTATACATTAAAACACTGATAGAAAGCTAATTTTTCAATCTTTAAATTGATGTAAAAATCATGTTTGTGCGATAATATTTTCGCAAGTTATAGTGGAAAAACATCGAAATTTTGCTTAAATTTTAATTAATTCAAATTCTAATTAAAAATTCGAAGAAAGGGCTCCGAGGTGCACATTCCCGACCTCCAACGTATACATGTGCCGAATTTGGTAGCTGTAGGTCCAACGGTCTGGCCTGTGGAGTGCCAACACACACACACACACATTGAGCTTTATTATAAGTGTAGATATAGATAGATAAACATAAAAAAAATCATTCAAAATTTGAGTAACAGCCCTTTGTTAAGTTCACGCTATTATTCTTGAATTTTTTATTCAATTATTTACTTTCCCTTTTGTCCTTACCCACTCAGGGCATGATGACTACAGTTCTAAAGGCTCAGGTCGATGGACCTCTGGTGTTATTCTTTCACGGGTTTGCTTAGTCGGCTGATTCTGTCGGGCTCGTGAGCAAAGTTTGGGGATGGCTCTAAGAGCGTTTAGGTATTTTTCCCGCGGGCCCTCCGGTTTTACTGAGCCAAAGACTCTAAAGTTGGTCGGTCGGGGATGTCCCGCTATCTCTGTCACTACCCACTAATCTTGCTGAAAAACGCTGAGCTATAGAAAAGACTAGATTAATTCTGTGCACTTAAAAGTTGTTTCATTTTTTTGAAAAAAGTGCTATGATTTTTTCCTTTATTATCCTTATAATTTATTAAATATCTTCAAAATTAATTAAGTTAAGGTTTCCAAATGGCATGGTTCACCAAAAATGGATCATAAAATGTAAACGTATATTTTATGTCATTGTTGTTTGCCATTTTAGAAAGATTGTCTTGATGGATAGGTTAGTTCATGTACAGTAAAGCAGTTCAAATGCTACTGACGTTTTTTTATCTTTTCTAGACTACCGCTTCCTTTACAAGAAAAAATTTATACGGTTTTTCTGCCTTAATAGTTAAACATAAAATATCGTTGCGTGTTATGTATGTCACTTTTATCTGTCAACCTATTTATAATAAATCACGAAATCGAAAAATAAACTGATTACCAAATGTAGTAAAAAATTTATTAAAAAAAACAAAAGAGCAATAAGAAATTTAAAAAGTGATATGGTTTAAATTTGTATAATTCCTCATGTTTTGTTATGAAGTTACTTTCCTTTCCAAATTAATATTAAATCTTCTACCTGTCTCTATTATAGTGTAAAACATTTAACCTTCTATATTGCATAATTTCTTTGAGCTAAATTTCTTCTCTCGACTACACAGTTCATAATTCTATTTGCAAATAGCATGATCTGCTCTCAATAGAATTTTTCAAATCTATTTAATAACTGTAACTGTTATTAAATTAACTTTTTAAGCCATTGCCAATCCTGTTTGAAAACCTTGAAAACTTCCTCGGAAATTTCTTCTGGCCCCATAGAACGGTCAAACACTCGGTTGGGCACGAAATTGCCCCTCCTTCTTGGCAACCAATGCCGCTGTATGGTTTGATTTAAATAGATTAACTTCCCATTTTAAAGCAACATCAGGGATATTTTGGTATGGACGTAATTTTGAACCACGGTCATATGACGAGGATGACAATTAAATTAGCAGTCCTCTCTCCAAATTTTGGCACCACACCAGTGGGAGAACGCTTGGTCCTGAAGGATTTAACTTGCACCAGATCCGCTTGGACGACGGTTCTTCGGTGGAATAGGGTCTCAAACATGAAACCCTCCGTTTCTAAAGCCGAGACTTTACTACCAGACTTGCCGTTATATAACACAATATGACAAATTTACTTACAATTAATTCCTGTGTCTATAAGTTTTCTAAACTGCGAGATTTTTAATCATGTATATTCATACAGTACGTGTTTTTAACCCCATTATAACAGACTAACTGCAGAATACATATTTTCCTTTTATATTGGAGATTCTGACTTTAAAATCGGATTGTTTAATATTGAATCAACCCAATACTTTGTATCAGATACACAATGATTTAAAGTATCAAATGGTATCAATTGCTTGATTAGAGAGCAACTGATTGGTAATAACGCACTAATTCTTTTTCGATTGAATGATATTGTATTAATATGATAGTTTATTTTATTAATCTAATATATTGAATAGATAATTTACCATAATACTAATAGTATACGTGATTTTTAAACCAATATATATCTGCATGCGACTTAGAATTCGTATCTTTTATACTAATGCTTTTCGTTTCCTCTTCTTACCCACATGTCAATCATAGTCAAAACCAAGGTCACAGAAATATAATTATCAGTACTTCTTTTTAAAAAGCGAAATCTCAATTCGAAATTACATTCGAACCATCAAAATTAATGATATAATCCTTAAATACATATTGTTGCCGATTGACTAGATTCAGCTCCACATCATTTTATCCACAAGCCTGAGTATATCCATTTCTGAAAGGACTTTGATAACGTAGACAATAAATCAAGTGTGAAAGAAAAATGGCAGCATTACTTTTGGCGAATATGTTATATAGTTTTAAAAAAATATTTGAATGTGGTGGTTTTCAATGTGTTACCTGAACAGAAAGTTTCTATAGTCGAGTTCCCTATAAAGGTGATTTATCTAATTAATAAGAAATTACTTGCTTTCTGTTGACAGGTAAACTATCAATGTTTGTGATGCATTTGAAAATTATATTAGAACAGGCTAGATTTTTGAGAAATACTTTATATTGTCAAAAGTCTACCTACAATTTTTTTCAAAACAAATATACCATATTATTAACTGGATCTTTTTTAATTTATTTTTTTGCGTGACCTATGACCATTTTCCTATAATAAACATTTTTTTTTAAATTGAAAACAAATAATCATACATATAAGGGATAAATGGGAGTCCTATATTCAGATGTACGAATTTTATTCCTAATAACCGATGGGGGGAAAAGTCAGCTATCAGTTATATCAGGTGAAATCGAGTATAAGCATCAGTTTATATCTGATACAGCAAAACAGAGTATCAACCCAATCCGACTCTAGAACCATATTATAGCTGTTTTGGAACTTCACATGAATAAACATTAACATTTTCTCCCCCTGTAAACACAAAAACATTTACATTTCAAAATTTTACAACGGATGCAAAGTAGGCGAAAGCGGAAGCCTTAGCAAGGAAGTAAACAGCAATCCTTTTTCTTGAATTAAAACAGGCGTAAGATTTCATAATACCATCGTAACAAAATTACGAGATTTACGATCATTGGTACGCTCGAATGCGGCAGGCGTACCACATGCGAGAAAAAAAAAAACCAAAAGCAAAATCGAAATGTGAGCTAAAGGTTAATAGCCCAGTTATTCACGGTAAGCGAAACTCGAAACGGACGCATTTTGACGTGGATTAATGGCCGCTGCTGACGATACAGCAGCTTTTATGCCTTTTCAGAGGCCAAGAAATCCGCTGACTGGAGAGCCGAATACCCCGCCATTAAGTGAATTATCCAAAATTTTACGATTCAAACAAAAGCTTGCAAACGCATAGTTTATAGATATCGGGCAATGGGAAAAAGAAAATATTTTCTTTCTTTTCAGGGAATGCGTTTGACCTGCATTTATTTATGATACGACAATCGATAAAGGGGAATGATTTTTCGAAATCGCATTTCTCTTCCGTCGATTGCATTCGGTAAATCTTGCGTCTCCCTTTCGATTTAGTGTTCTCGGGGAGATTGTGGGGGGTGGACATGTATCAATTTGGTTTCGCAGACGATTCTTTCTGGAATAGGAACCGGTACAGTTTTCTCATTACAAAATCATATAATATGCAAATAAATCGAGTGTCAGATGAATTTCCATTAAAAAAATATCTAATTTTTTCTAGTTTTTTTTTTTTTGTTTACCTCTTTTGATTTCGTAAACAGGACGAACAATTTGTTTCAGGTTGTTTTCGTTTAAGAGAACACACACGGGAGTTTAAAATTGTCAGACTTTTTCTAATTCTTAAATCGTATACTTGCTGAAGAAACGCGATCAGAGACAGATTTCCCTCTAGACAGCTATCTAGGATCTCTGAACTGGGGGGAAGATCGTAAGCAGGTAGATAAAATTTATTATTTGTCAAATAAATAAATAAATAAATAATACGTTTACCCTTAATATAAGTAAGAGTCATTGTGGCTCTGTATATATATTTGTGTGTTTGTGTACATATGTTCTTATATATATGTGTATGTACGTATATAAGTATGGTTTGCCTGTTTGTACCATTTCTCCTCATAAACAACCGATCTGAATTCACCAAGTCACTTATTCTATAAGGCAAAGCAATTTATTACATAAAGCGCGGGAAAGCATAGGTCAAAAATTAATACGATATCAATTAACTGGAAATTAACAAAAAATTTGCATTTTCTAAACATTGAATTACTATATCATTACTTTTTAAAAAAAATTTCTACTTTATTTTGATAGATTTTTTTGATAATTCTTTTATTGACCTTAAAACAGTGATTTAACAGTAAATTGAACAGTCTGTCGCCCATATTAAAACAACTTTCCGCGTACTTCAGCATTTATGAACAAAATTTGCATAGCTACTATAATAAACATTAATAATCTATGGAAATACAGGTGATGATTTAAGAAATCATATGCAACAGTTGATATTCTAATTAAAAAAATGATAAAAGGATTTTGTACTTTATAGTATTTTATACAAAATTATTTTAACCTTAAAATTATTTCACGTGAAAGGATTTTGATTTCGAATAAATCCGACTACATCAACTAATGAAAATAGTGCGATAAATACAGTAACAGTACAGTTCAATACAGTACAGTTCATCAGTAACACATTATAATTGTACATTATTAGTCAGGTTGCCATGTCTTTCATTACATTCACGTATTTATTATTGAGAAACAAACATCGAATGTATGATTGATAATGTTGTGTAGAAATTTAAATGTCTGAAATCTTGAATTGAAATAAATAATTAATAAGAAAAACATTTTCACGAAATTGCTAATAGAAAAAAAATTGACATAAATCAATAGTATGGTGATTAAATTATTTTTAAAATGTGAATTAACCAACTTATTAAAATTTTTAACTCATAATGTGCTTTGCCCATTGGCCTAATATATTTAAATCTATCTCTGAATCCGACCAAACCACAGCGAATAGTTTTCTATTTAACTGAAATGAATCGATTATTTAACATGATAACTTAGCACCCAAAATTAATATGAATTTGCTGTGTTAATTAACGTTATAGTGTTCCCCTATCCTATTGACGATTAGCGACATTTCCCGACACCTGCTCACAACCTATTAACGCTTCCATTGTTAAACGCCACAAGCTTTCGAGATGGTGAATCCCCTTCTTCGATTGTTCGCATCTGGTCATTAGTCCACACGTAAAGTTCATTGTGGGATGGGACCTGTCACTTCTTCAAAGGAAAGGTGTCCCACAGCTGGATTCCGGGTGGTCCTTCTGTGATGGAATCACTGATACGTGTTCCAGAGTGGTCCATTGCAAGGACGCCTCTTTGATGGACAGTCTGACGCCACAAAAGACAGAGGCGACTATTGAGGGAAATTTTTGCTGGATTATTGTCCGATGGAAAGCTGGCGTTGGCGAACGGAATTCGAGGACATTGACTTAGGACAGCAGAAAAGTGCCGGATGATTTTGAGAGGAAAGAGAAACTTTTGGGAATTACTTTTGGGCTCCACCTTGGTAGCGGTTCTGGCTGACACCCTGTTATCGTCTTGTGGTGTTTTTATTGGAATCAATAAAGAACTATCTCCCTGAACTGTTTCCACAAGAGACCTGCGACTTATAAATGTTTTGCAATTGCGAATATTTAACCTAGATAAGAACATATTGTTCTTCTGTAAAATTATAAGGCTGTAAAAAAGAATTTATCTGGAATTCCATTCTCTTTAATTTGATCAGTAGCGATCAAGTCCTTACAACGCTTTTATATGATAATTTAACATGTCAATTGTGCATTAATCGCCTGTGATTCATACCGTTTATAATTAGAGGATTCCTTTCCTAATGCTGTTAAACTATATAAAAGAATTTATTTCATTACAAAGTTTATCTACACGCAGGCATGAAACATGATTAAAAAAATAATGATTGCAAGCTCTATTATTTGTTTAGGCGCCTAGAAATATTCATGCCTTTGACAACAATCATATATATTTTTTATATTTAAATCTGTTGTTAAATCAAATTAGAAAATATTTTAAAACGCAATACATGTATAGGCATAATTATCTCAAGTATTAATTCTGTTTTATATAAATTGAAATAAAAATGAATGTCCAATGTAAGCAACAAAAGTTCGTATATTGAAATCGTGAATAAAATTACATTGAAGGCAATCAAATTATTCTTTAATATGAAAAAATGTAGCTTCATTGTTTAAGCAACTTTTAATAGAAACCTCCTTGTTTTAACTTAATGAATTGATAATCTGAAACAAGTCACTAAATTTTCTTCTGAATATCTTATCGAATAAGGTAGAAGTTAAAATATCTTTTTTTTCTACATTCAGCTAAAAAGACTATTAATTAAGGAAAAAAAAATTGTGGAATTATAAGTATTAAATTGATTAATGAAATAAACTGAACATAATGATAACCTAATTAGGTAAGAAGTAAATTCATAGACCTGATATGTCCTGGGATCGGAATTTCATGTATTTCAAACATAGAAGAGTAAATTTCATAAAGTACAAGTACGAATTTAAACTACAAATTGTTGAAAAAGTACAAATTTTAAAATATATGTCTTTTTCAAACATATTTTTGGCATCCCATTTAAATATGTGATAAACAAAAAAAACTGGTAAAAATTTAAAATTAATACCTACACTTTTTTTTTTAATTCGATTTTATTGGGAAAAAAGTCCGTCGAAAAATGTCTTCCGTAACTAGTTTTCAGCCATTTAGAATTTGTGGACTGAATGTTGAGTAGTTATTGAAAAATATTTAATAAACTGTAATATTAAGGAGAACTAAAATATTATCATGAAGTATTATTTTGTTCTAAAAACCTTTTGAAATCTATTTTCTCTTTTACAATTAAGACGTATATTGGACTTTACAAACAAAGGAAATTAACAAAATAAAATTAAGTTCTGTTTTATTTATGTCTTCATTCATTCATTATTATATTTTTGGATTATAGTTCTTCTTTTTTAAAATCATATGTGATAAAATAATAGAATGCTTAGCGATATACTAATTAATTTTACTGATTTCGTTTAGTTAAAATAAATCTTGCAGATATTCAAAATGGACCAATCTATTGTAAAATGAATAAAATAACCTAATCCCATTTTCTTACGTCTAAGTATTGTATGAGGAATATTTGATGAATTATAGATTTAACCTTTACGAGACAAAAAGAGACGAATAAAATTTTTATATTCTTTAGAAAAAGGAACTAAATTTTTTTTTTTTTAAATCTCATATGGAAATGAAATTTCCGATATTTTGCAGCAAAGAGACGAAAACTCTCCTTTAAAAAATGGAAATAAAAATATCGACAGGAAACAAACTTAAAACTGGCAACAAAACAAATTCTGCCTCCACTTTTTGTGAGCATCATTGGTTTCTCATTTGGATAAACGACACTTTCATCACAGTTTTAAAAAAAATACAGGTTTCTTTCGTCGTCGACATAAAAAAAAGTTTTCTTTTCTTCACCTATTCATCAACTTTAATTTCACTGCACTAAAGATGTTTTACAACTTTACTCTTTTCGTAATAATTCAAATAACTCATTTTCATTTTGAATAATATGAATATAGTATTATATTTTTATCTTGAATAATATGAATATAGTATTATATTCTAATCTTGAATGATATGAATATAGTATTATATTCTCATCTTGAATAATATGAATATAGTATTATATTCTCATCTTGAATGATATGAATATAGTATTATATTCTCATCTTGAATGATATGAATATAGTATTATATTCTCATCTCGAATAATGTGAATATAGAAATAGTTATGAAGCTCATTTAGTTTTTAAAAAATTGCACAGTGCAGAAAAAGTTCCTATTACAGAGAGCATTACAAAATGAACAACAAATAGAAATGTTAAAAGCTATGAATATTAAATTACAAATACATTATAAAATAAATGTAATGCTTAATAAGTGCATACAGTCAATTTCAAAATATTAAAAAAAAAGTTCGTTAAAAAGGATGAAGTTGTAAAGTTTAAACTTTAAAATTAAAAATCTGTGTGTAAGAAAAATATACATCAAAACAACATCATAAAAATTAAATGCATTCAATACTAAAAATTTTTTTTAAACCACCTTAAAATTTAAAATGTGTATACATTAAATTTAAAAATGTCAAATTCTTTAGAAAGTTGTTGAATACTTTGTAAAAAATTTTATAATGATAATATGGCTACAAAACTAAATTTACCAAACTCGGTTTTAAATACACTGTTGACTCTAATTGTTCTGGCTGCTAAAACGAAACTTACAGAATTCTGTATATCATCGCAATCAATCAGAATTAAAATGTGGTACGTATTTTAAAATCTTGTCTGAACTGAAAGCAAATTATCTCCAAATTTATGCAAGTTTTACTAAAGCGTTAATTTCAGTTATCATCAGGGCAATGATTGCATTAGCATTATTAAAAACATAAAAGTATCATTCCTTCAATTTAATTACATACTATTTAGATATCCGTTTTTCTGCTAAAATCCCATATATAAAGGTCATATTATTTTAACCAGTTAACTGTGGAAATTATTTTTTAAATTCTTAAAGTCCAATGATGTCGCATATACACGGCAAATACAATAAAAATATTTGCTAAAACTCCTAATGCAGTGTTTTGTTTTTTATAAAATAAAAATAACAAATCTACCAAACCAAAATGAAAATATTATTAAATATATATATGTGTCATGCAATTATGCAGTTAATTTTTTTTAAATATGCTCTGTGCCAGGGTCCTGGCATAGGGGTAGCGCGTTTTCCTCGTGATCTGGACGTCCCGGCTCGGGCATGTTTGTTCTTCATCTGTTTTGTCTGTGAGACGTATGAATGTGCTCAATTGTAAAAAGGGCTTGTGCTTACAAATGTTATGCTTTAGTAGCTAAATCGTACTCTTGGCCCTAGAGGGCGATACTTAAAAACTGTGGAAATAGAAACTTCTGCTTAAATTCGCAAACTCAGTCAAGCAGGCTTGTCTATGACAAGTGCCATTAGAAACAACAACAAAAACAAATATGCTCTGTTTTATAGGTACATGAACCTACTAATAGAGAGCATTTTCATGATATCATAGAGCTATTAAAAACACAAATTCGGTTCACATATCTTCTAAATTCGGCATTGTTACTTCAAACTACTATCAACTACTACTACTAAACTATTGTTCTTGCAAACTACACAGACATTAAACAGAATCCTTAAGCTTTCAATAATGGTGAAAAATCACGCAATTAAATATATGATGAAGCAATGAAAACAATTTGAATTTCAGGACAATAATGAGAATTATTGCTGATCTGGCATAAAAACCAGATTCCATTAGGTAAAATTACAACTGAATAGTGTTGCCTTTTAAAAAAATATATTTATTCTCATCACAGAAGCCAACACAAAAACAATAATATTGATGATAACAAATTTTGGTATTGTAGGTTTCGATACATTCTTTAGCACAGTGTTTATACACGTTTGTTACTGTTTAAGTCGAAACGACTTCTTACCGACGACGAGTGTAAACAAGGGGTTGTTTACACTCGTGATCACATGGCTGGTTGGGAGTGCGCATGCGCCAACAGTTGTAGGAAACTAGATAAAAAAATTTAATTATTAAAATTCAGGAAAAATTCAAGTCACCTAAATTGGCATTATTTAAAAGACAATTTGAAATAGTGTAAAATTCTTTTTGCTCAGTAATGTTTTCGTACGCTATTTTGAAAAAAGTCAAAATTCATCATAATTTTTAATAAAAAAATTTTAAAATAGAGAATTGTATATATTTCATTTCGGGAATTAGCAGAATAAATATTTGTTTTTGTATAAAACTACAAAGCATTGATAAAACAACTTGTAAATTGTCATTCAATTTGAAATAATTCTAAAAGGACATTTTTTAAAAATGTGTTGGACAGAAAGAGGAATATCGCAGGCAGAAACTGATACTCTATAGATTATGCAGTCTGGATTCTCAACAACATCAACAGGTTGTGTTGTTGAGAATAACATATACATAAATACAAATAACATATATACTTGACAAATAACTTATACATAAGCTATATTGAAATTTTGGGGACCATTTTCTCGGAATTGGGTGGCGATTGTGTTTTAAAATTTTAATAACGAGCATCCTAAAGATTCATTATTGTTCTTAATCTCCTCTAGAGCTCCATGTTGCTTCCGAAAGGTCTACACCATCGATTTTAACGTTTATTGCAAACATAACTTTCAAATATAATTGCCTTTGAATATATTCATTAAAATCTCGAGACAAAATTCTTCATTATTTCCAATATTTTTTCTTTGTGCACTTCTTTTACTAGAATGGAAAGAAAAAAAGTTAAACACTATGATCAAGAACAATTTGAGTTTTTGGAATCGAATGTTTCCAAAGGTTACATTACTCACTAATGATGCAATATGTGTTGCATATCTGAGCTTCAGCAGTAAAAACGGTTTAACTACTCAAAGTTTTAATGCTTTTTGCTTAAAATATCAAATTTTATCTTGTATCATATTAATTCCAATGATGAAAACTAAGTAATGTTCAAATCAGTTTACTTTTTTAAACCAATTACAGTTATTTTTAGAACTATTTATATGAGTGGAATGATAAATCTCAAGTTTCTTTTGTACTTTTAATTTGTATTGTCACGGACAACAGTTTCTTGAAGTAATTAGAAGAATCCTGACATATCCTGACATTAGCTTTAACTGAAGTATTTTCAGCTTGTGAATCAAGATAAGTCAGTTATATGTTTAAAATGTCTAATTTTGATATACTTCTAATGGGACGAATAAATCAAATGTTTGGAAAAGATATCTTCTTCTACTCGAGTATTTGGTTTAGATTTCATGTGAATTTACAATTTTGTTATAAGTTAAGATTTAATACATTTATCTCATTGAATTTTTTGGCTATTATGTTAGTATAAGCCCAGAAAAACAAGTTACTAAGGCATAATACAAAAACGCGTTTAAATTTCGAACTGAATCACCGAAATTCATTAAAATTTATAAATTCATGCGAATATATCCTTGACGATCAAAAAATTTTTTCAAGATACATACATTAAAGAAAACTACAGATTAAAATAACTACAGATTATTGCAGATTTTATTTTAAAAGTAATTTGGTTGTTTAAATCTGTTTAATTTCAGTGCAAACTGATTTTGAATCTTTTTTTTAGTTTGTTTGGCCGAATTTTTTAAACAAACTGTGCCTGCATTAGATTTTTTTAATTTAGAAAATGTGTCTTTTAATTACATTTTTAGTATGTAATTAAAATATGTACTGAAAACAGAAATATTTTCGAAACATTAAAATGGCCTTTTTCTGGAACGAGATGGAATTGCTCCTGAAGCAAAACAAAGGCGAAATCAGTCATTTGAAATGAATGAGCTCTTATTTCATTTTCTAATATTGAAATTCCATTTCCATTTAAATACTTGAATAATGTTTATAATTAAATATTTTCTTAATCGTGGTATTTTGTAATTGCCTTTTCTCAGATTTGAAAACTAGCTTCATTTTAATGCTGAAAATCTTCTTAACTATTGATTGCTTTTTAATTACGATGTGGGCACAATCCATTTTTTTTAACTTTACCTTTAGGGAAACTATCTAAATTAAAATATTTTGCAATCGTCTGGTATGGAACTTATTTAATAAAATGAATGAGGAAATAGAATTGAAAGTGCTCTTATTCTTTACATCGAGAATACGAAAAAAGAATAAAACTCTAAAAGAATCGTTTGGTAGAATGGATTTTAATTGCAGAGAAGAAATTTGAAATGTTCTTGAGATTGAAGAGATAATTAAAGGCTATATGTAGAACATATAATACTTTATGGTAGTTTGAAATGTTATTTATTTTACTGTAATAAAATAAAATATATAATGGTAAAAATTTTCCCATTTATTAGTTTAAAATAATCATGTGAAGAAACAAACAGTGGAGTATTTCATAAGGTCATTTTCTTCATTTTTGATAGAAGTTTTGAAAAAAAAAAGTTCCACCTTGAATAAATTCAGTTTTAAAATGTCTTAAAGTTATATCCCATTAAAAATTAAATTTTATGTTTAATTTTCAGTCGCTTTTGGATATTACCTGGTTATGTTAATTCCAAATAAACCTTTTATGTATAGCTTTATATTCGGAATTTCTTCAACGGCAC
This sequence comes from Argiope trifasciata, assembly GCA_026543055.1. Taxonomy (NCBI): domain Eukaryota; kingdom Metazoa; phylum Arthropoda; class Arachnida; order Araneae; family Araneidae; genus Argiope; species Argiope trifasciata. The sequence continues at coordinate 4,891,755 of JAPMOQ010005572.1, forward strand.
ACTTTTCAAATATCAAATACTGACATAAATTATAGCCACTTTATTTTAATTATCTCTCCATATATATATATATATATATATATATATATATATATACGTGTGTGTGTGTGTAAAACACATATTTTTGAGTAGTTTCGGGGCCGAAGGGAGAAGGAGATACTTTGAATTTTTAAATTTCGCTTTTATTCCATCTTAGGAAGCATAATTTATGTAAAAGGAAGAAGCGACGAGGTACGTCAATCTACAGCACAACGATTCTAATTGGGATTTCTTTACACGTGTCGTTTTAGGAAAGGGAAATCCAGATAAATTTTTAAATTATTTGCTTAGGTTTACAGAATTTTGTCCCTTCACTCGGAGCATGTGAAAGTACAGATTTTAGCATTTTTAGACCTCGAGTAGCATTAATTAAATAAAAAACAGTAGAATTTGATCAAGAAATAATAGAGCACTTTAGAATAAAGTTAAAATGGGCTGAATTAAAATAAAACTTTAGAAATTAGGGTTTTATTTAGGTTTAAAAATGTCTTTGCGTATATATATATATATATATAAATATTTTAACTATATGTATAATCATTTCTCGTAGAATGAAACATCCATATTATAATTTCAATAAGTCTGTAATGTCTGCATTATCGGTTTCTGATTACATTTTATTTTTGTTCAGTAACAAAATTTCACTTTCGTAAACATAGCAAGTATTTTGCAGAATCTTTATTCCTTAGGTTTATATTTTAACATGCAAGAAAATTAATCGATTAAATAATTGAATAAACTATAAAAACTGTTTGAAATTCTTTTCAACAGTTTAATCTGTTAATGGAAATCATGGACAAAATATTTTTTTTAATTATAAAATTTAAAAAAAAAACTGCATAAAAATTATATTGGTTTAACTAAAGAAGAATTTGCTAAATTTCAAATTAAAGTAAATATCTGTTTTGTGCAATAATTTTTTTTTAAAATCCGAAATACACATTTAACCTTCAAAAGTACATTTGTACCAAATCTAGCTCAAAACTATCGCCTGTAGAGCTGCAGCTCACACACATATATTCTCCTTTTTTACTAGTAGAAATTATCAAAATACAAAATGTTACCAAAATTAATTCGTACGCGAGTGAGACGTATCAAATACATCGCACTAATATATTTTTAATCCTTTGGGTCTTTTGCTGGAAAGAAAGTGAAAGGCATGCACACAATTGTCATACAATTGTTCATAATTCATTCAATTACCTTTATCATGTGGCTGTGACGGCAGATTAAATGATTCCATTAGTTCGTATTTGAAATAATTTGCTGTATATATGTATTTGTTTTATCTTCATTTGGTGCTCATGTGATTTGCTATAAGACTCAAGCTGTATAAGTAAGGCTAAAAACTTTCGTTAGCTAGGATTTTTTTACAATGTATTTGAAACAGGATTACTATCAGGATTAGTTCCTCTACTTATCTCCGGATGACAGCGTATTCCCCTTTGTCTTGAAAGTTAACCAGATATATTTCTTGTTTGCTTGGCAGTCATGAAAAATAGACGTTCAAGTGGAGTGTGAGCGATTAGTAGCTCGCGAGGAAAAGAAGGGAAAATTTATTTTAACGGTCACTCGGAAACCGTGCGAGTATTTTGTGAAATTAGTTGTGTATGAAGAAAATAATTTTTTATTGTCTTTAAGAAGCATTTGTATTCTGAATATGAAATTGCATATCGGAAAATATTGCATAAAAATAAAGAGTGACTCGATGTGAATAAATGGATGACTAGTCAAGAAAACTTTTTTATTGTTTTTTCTTGTGTACAATCTTCTATTTTTTGCAAACAGAAGCACAGGATATGTGCTCACGAACAGTGCAGAAATGCTGCCTTAAGGAAACGTCCCCTATATTCGACGATTAATTTGTTTTTTATTTACTTACGTTTTTGATCAAAATAATGATAGTTTACCATTATCATTTTTCATTTGTAAAAAATTGGTCAAGTTACATAGAAGGGCTTCAAAATTGTTTAACGGAAATGGGTAAAATTTGAAATAAAGATGATTTAGACTTTATTCTTTTGATTGACATTTAAAGTTTTATGAGTTTCTATTCAAAACTTTTTAACTTGTGAATTTAAAAGTTAATTAAAAGTATAAAGTGTGCTTTCATAATTTAAATATGCATATCTTTTGTTTAAAATATAGAATAGCTTTATGCGTAGTAAGAATTATTTTCGAAGATTCTTATATCTTGAAATATATTGGGGAAAAAAAAAACAGGAACTCACATTTAATATTGTTGCGAATGTTACGAGTCTGTGATGTTGCTTCCCAGCATGATTGGTTTCATCACCAGAAAGAATGATGTACAGTATTCTGTACTGGATGCTGCGGATGCTCTTAGAAATTATACCAGAACTTGGCAACAAACTTGGTGACGAATTTGGCGACTTTAACGACAAAATGGAAAATTCTCTAAACTTTGAGAATTTTCCCGATTTGTCCATTAGGAACCGAGATACGTCCAGATACGCCCTGATTGGTTGAGACATTTCTAACTACGCCTCCTCGAACCATATAAAACCAACAGTTCCAAGCTTCGAGAAGAGTAGTTGGAATCGACGTTAGATAACGAGTCCTCCTGAGGATAGTGAAGAAGCGGTGGAGTCAAGCAAGTGCTGAACTGAGCTGTGTGCCTTGTAGTCTGTTGGGGAAGCAGCGTCGAGTACTATAACCAGTGCTATGGATGTTGTTACTTCTTATGAGCTACTGACGTTATTGTGTGCTGATGTGTGTTCGTCTCGGCTGTAAATAAACGTCGTTTGTGTTGTGTCTTCAACTAAAGGACTGATCATTGTGTGTTTATCTTCTCACACCGTACACACCCACTATACGAGTAAAAAGAATCCGACGGATTAGTATAGGGATAGGAAATTCGTAACAATATAGTATTGACTCATGTAGCAGTTGTATTACTCTATCTTCTTTTATGGATAATAGATGGCGATGCCTGATTAAGAACGCATCCCATAGTGCAGTGCTTACCAAAGTATGGTAGGCGTAGCCCCAGGATTACAATAAGAGCTTGAGGGGGGTACAACTGATACGAAAGTCAACCCTTGGAAAAGGATTTTTCAGATTAAGTCGAAGAAAAGAAACAGACTACTGGACATGGAACCGTATCTGAGATTAAAATTAACAAACAGGGAACCAAATTATGATGATCTGTAATCTCAGCACAAACTTTCATTCTCATTGATCCAAATAAATGTTACTTACGATATAACTTTTATTAATATTTTATTGTGAATAATTTTATTTCTCTTTTCTTATTATTTTGTGTATGTCACACAAAAAAGAAAAAAATGGTATATTTTCGATTGTTATCAAAATACATTTGTTTTTTTACGATGGTACTCAGTGTGTTGCAAAAATTATAGAAGGGGTACACATATGTCAAAATTTTGGGAAACAGTGCCATAATGCATCACGAGATAATATGCTATTCTGCTAAGATGAGTGCGTTATTGTCTTGTCTTTCGTGTTCGTGTGAAGTATGATCATTAAAGAAATGTTACTGAAAAGATGGGTAATCTTACTTTCCTTGCACAGATAATAATAATCTTTATTCGACCACACTGACACCGAACAACAAAAAAATTCTAATGCGAATTATGTATCGGAAGTGAAAGGTTTAGTCCTGACAAATGGAATAACTTTTCCAATTCCGGGAACGGGTTTGTCATTGTGTTCCAGGGAAATGATGAAATGGAAGTGAAGTCGATCCGATGATCACAAGAAAAATTTGCTGTTACTACACGCTTAGATATGGTTCAGCCTAAGCTTACCGAGTGTCATAAGAACCATCAATCTTTCTTTTTTGAGCATGGCAGCACCATACTGACTGATGGCATGACTTCTTGAGCATTGTCTTGGGATGATAATGACTCAAAGGGATGCTAAATAATTAAAGGTATCATCCTTATCAAAAAATTATTATAAACTTATTTCACCTTTTGAAGTCAAACATGATGAAGCGCTGAAAATTACTTTTTTGACATAAGAGTCATTTTCATTTGCATATACTAATAACTATCGATTAATTTTTTGAAAAACTTACCCTCCTTTAAACTCTAAATGCATTTTTTTAAATCGATAAAATTCAAATCAATTTAATAAATAAAACTCTAAAAATACGTTCAAAAACTATTTATTAAATTATTACAGCTATTCTAAAAATTCTTAATAAAAATGTTGAAATTGTTTGTTCTTCTCTTTGTACAAAAATTTTTTCCCTCAATTTCACCGAATAACTAGGATGAGAATTACAATGCAAATATTATGTAAATCGCTCGATAATTTGATAAAAGCCAGTCAAAACAAAATTTCTTTATCAAATATAATTGTCACTTAACTAGCGTTTAAAAAGCCATTGAAAGCTCTAGCCATGCTCAGCTCGTTCATCATTAAATTCGTAACATTTTCTTTTGAAAGAAAACTGTTTGAACTGTAAATTTAGAAAAATTTACATATTTTAAGCTACAATAGAGTGAAAGTGTTAAAAGATAAGTAAATAAGGCACTATGCTATTCTTATTTTTGCTTCTCTTGACGTGCGAGAAGACAAATTTGGATTTTTGTACCGAAATTAAATCTAGGAAGAAAAAATTTTCTGTCCATTTCGAATGGCAGCTAGTGAGCAAATAAAAACTCCCTAAATATGCAGTTAAATTATAAAAATAAGAATGCAATTAAATAATAAAAGACACGACTGAAAATTCGTCCGCTGCAAATTATTAGATTTCGTAACATTTTATTTTTAATAATTAAGTTAGAAAACATGGCATACACAGTTTTGAATATTTACAACTCGTCTAGACATCGTCATTTAAAATTAATTCTGTTTGTTGATTAAATGAAAATTTGTGAAAGCTTATCTTGTAATTAACAAACAATGAGCAATTTTCAGAGCATTGGTCACACTACTTGATTTGCTTAAGCAATTAAAATACAGAGCCGTTATAATATTACAACGAAAGAATGAATTTAAATATTTTTTTAGAGTAAATCAGTGGGAATTAATGATAAAACACCAAAATTTTAGACATGGAATTTTCCAGAAGATACACAGGATGATTCAAAAGTACATTAACATTAACTTTATACAAATGTTAACAATAATTAATTTTATATAAATGTAAAACTGGTACACATGCTAGAAATGACGGATTTTTATAGAAAACAAAAAAGTGCAAAAAGAAAAAAAAAACCAATAGATATCTCTTTATATAATAACAAAAGCAATAATTACATAACAATTGATTTTTAACAAAGATTGTGTTCTTTACAAAAAATTCTCATTCCACTGGGGAAGGGGACATCTCAAAAAGAGGTAGATAAGCTTATGGTATGGTAGTTGGTTCTTACTGTCCTACAAGGTACAGAAAGAACTTTGGTTTGGCTACCTCCCATCAATGATATGAACTTCCCAAAGGAAGAATTGGGCCCTGGTAGGTGAAGATCCTTAGGATTTAACAACAGCCCTCCACCCCAGTATTGATGACACCGTATTCCAGTCATTCAGTTTTATTCGATTCCTTCAGGCAGATCGAAGTGGTCAACTGGAGATTATAACAAATTCTCAACGTGTCGATCATCAATCACCTTTAGTCGAAGACCAATGTTTTGAACAGTACTGTACTATATATATGCACGTTTAGTGAGATTTTGGCGTCTGTTTTCTTTTCACATCCCTAATGAGGACGAACAATCGCAGAACAATTAATCACCATGTGTTATGAAATAAGGTTTCCAGTTAGTTTCAAGATTTCAGGAGTCCAAATTCTGCAGTTGACAAACCCTCATAGTATGAAATGGATTCCATAAATCCACAACATGTTAGGCAAATAATCTTCTCCTCTCTTTTTTATTTCGATGAAATCTTATGTTATTTCAAGCATGTGTGTCTTTACCTCTTTGTCTGAATTATTTAGTGAATTATCGAATCTTCAAATGGGTCTATCTCTAATGAGGTCGAATGGTTGCAGAACAATTAATCACACAGCCATGTGTTATGTAATAAGGTTTCCAGATAGTTTCAGGGTTTCGGGAGCCCAGATTCTGCAGTTGCGAGTGTTGAAAAACCCACAGAGCATGAAATGGATTCCATAAGTCCACAACATGTTAGGCAAATAATCTACTTCACTCTTTTTTCTTATTTCCATGAAATCTTATGTTAATTCAAGCATGTGTGTCTTTATTTCTCTGTCTGCCTTATCCGGTGAATTATCGAATTTTCAAATGGTAATGGACTTTTAAATCATCCTGTATTTATCAAAATATAAAAGCATATGCTTATTTCTGAAACCTATTCACGAGATATTCTTTGCTTGCATGTTATGTAGTAATCCAATTGCATTTTTTATCAGTTTCCACAATGAAGAAAGTACAACTATTTTATTCAATTACTATATATCACAAGGGTTCATACAACTTACATGGGGAAATAAAAAATATCCATTTTCTCTAAAGGATGCCTTCATGTCGTAATTGAAGCAAGTGAGTTATCATGCAGAGCAGATAATTCGCTGAATCGTTTATAAAACTAATTCCATACGTCTTCTATAATTCCTAACTTCCTTCCTAAATTCCACATAAGTGGCAAGTCTTTAATTTGAAAGATCCTGTATTCGCTCAAATGCCAATCCAACATAAAAAATGCTTATGTAAAAGGAAATAGAAATCAATTAATTGTCATAAATTGATTTCTAGGAGTATTTGAATTGTTTAATCATAGAAATTAGATGACGTTATGACCTTTAACCCATAACTATATATTGCTGCCAATTGTCTACATCCAGTTCCACTTAATTTCATTCAAAAACCTGAGTGTGACCATTTGATAATCATAGAAAATAAGTCGTGTGAAAGAAGAAAATTTATATTATTTTTGGCGGGTAGGTTAAAACATTTTTTTATTTGAATGTGGTACTTGATGAAGTTTAGTGTATTACTTGAAGAGCTAGCTTCTATTGTCGAGTTCCTTATAAAGAAATGATCTAATTGTTAAAAAATTACTTCCCGCATGTTTTCAGATAAACTACCAATATTTAATGTTTGGTTTTGAATTTAAAAGTTATATTAGATTCGAGGTAGATTTTTGGGAAATATTGTATGTTGTCAAAGGTTTACATTCACAGTTTTTCAAAATAAATATACCCTATTATTACTTGGATTTTTTAAAATTTATTTTTTACATAATTTATGATTATTTATTTTCCTATAATAATTTTTTTCAAAATAATAATTCATACTTAATTCAAAATAAATAATCATGCATTTAAGGGTTAAGTCAAAGTCCTTTACCGTACTTTTTTGAAAAAGACAAATGTGATTTATCCATGTTTTTTTTTTAAGTTAACTATATCAGTTATTTTCTAACAGAATTGTATAACTGTGGCATTGAAAAAACTTGATAATAACTTACTATAGGTGAATTTTGTCTGAGATACTTGAAAATACTTTTGCAAATTACTGAAACGTTTTTTTTTTTTAATTTTTAAATCTAAAAATGAAATTTTACTTAAGACTGGGTCAAAAAAACAATGTGAAAATATTCTGTGGGGCAGAATATAATGTCTCGCTTTCTTTTATATGGCATCGTCACCGAAATACCTTTAAAGAAAGCGTTGAAATATTAAACAAACATAATGAAATAGAAATCACAGAAATTCGTGGATTTTCAAAACGAAATGAGATTCACCGGATCTTCTCAGCATTTTTGGTGAAAAGATCCGGAGAATTATCACCGAAAATAGTTGATGAATTATCACCCAAAATGGTTGATGAGTTAACATCAATAGTTTGGTAAATTATCACCATATCCGTTTTTATACTGAATGACTTAAATAAAATTTGATTCTCAATTTTTGAAAAAAAAATCCAACTTTTCATCCACAATCTAAAGAAAATGTATGAAATTTTTCAATTTTGTCCATTCAATTAAAACTTACTATAAAGCAAAAATGTATCACCTAAGGAGTACAGCTCATAACAGCACCGAAATCGTACGATAACCGTACCGAGGTCTACCGAAATCACATAACAACAGGCTAGGCACACAGAATTTTAAATCAGTCAACATACATTGCATATTCAACAGCCATCAAAGAAAATGCTCCAATAATCACGACAAAAAAGTGGAGTTCTATTATTCAAACTGCTAATGAAAAAAATGGCACAACAATGAAAAGTTCTGATTTAAATGTTCGAAAAAACAGTTGAAGAATCTATAAAACTTTACAAAATCTTAAATCTACAAAAAACTACAAATGTATTAAATCAGGGTGAAAAAGCCGACTTACCGATCAGAAGGAAAAAATGTAACTAAAACCCTACCAATCTTCGATACATGTATCTTTGGTCAAACTTCTGGGAGTCTTAATTTTCCATCAAAAAGATTTCCTTCGTGTTTTCCTTTTTAAATTTATTTTAGGCAAGGATTTTTTCCCTCTCTTTCTTTCTTAGTCTTCCCTTACAGGTATTTTTTCTGCTTTTTGAATTTCCTTTTTGTGTGAATTGTATAACATTTTTCTGAATAGTGTTCAATTAAATTGCTGAGATCTTAATATAAAAAAATGGTTCAACGTTCCTTTTTTTGTGTGTATCAGTTTCTTGAGATATCAGGAGACTTTTCTTAATACAGAAGATCTTTTTCTTAATTCAATCAAATCGTTATATTCACACATAACAAATTTAACTGGCTGGGTGTCCAGTCACGAAAAAACCATCAGATAAAATTATTCCGGTAAAAGCTCCTCACAGCATTAACAAACAAATGGTAGCAACTGAAATTGTTTATAATGATTAAAAATTTATTATTATAAAATTATATTCTCCCCAAGGCTTTAACATACTAAATGCGAAAGCTTTTTCCAATTTATTTCCCGGTCCTGAATTCATCTTTGTGATTTTAACTTGCATTTTTTGTGGGATTCGAATAGAACTATTACAACAGCAACGATTTCATGCAAAACTCCAATTTCATTCTCCTCAGTTCATCAAATAACACTCATACCACTTGTACTGCAATGGCTTCCTTATTCATTTCCAAACTACGCTCAGCATCTGCTTCCCATGGAATTCAAATATTCGAATTACAGAAACGATCATAATGCAAGTGTAACAAGCTTTAAACAATTGACTAGAACAGCGATATGAAACAATCTTCAAACATTTTATCAATAAAAAATATCCTGAAACAATTGCACACAATGCACTTCCACACACAATGCATTTCTGTAATCACTAAGCAGAATACAAAATATGTTGCATTAACAAATAACAACTATTCCCATCTTCCGTGGTGGAAGACTTCATGCCATAACTTTTAAAAGTTGAAGCAGTTGTTTCGGAAAAAAGTCTTGCATTATATTTCCTTTTCGTCAAGACGAAATATGTAGCATTACACAAAGTCTTCGAATATTTTATTTGCTTATTAAAGGGCATAATCATTCAAACCAGAAATAAGCTCATTAAATTTCATATTTTATAAACATGAATGCATTTAAATTCGCTTCAACGAAATAAGACTTTTTCCGACTTCCATCATGAATCAACTGGATTCCATTTTTTTCTAGTAATTCAAATGTTACCGTTTATTAATCTATTCTTCTAAAGAAAGTTCAACAAACTATGCAAAAATATAATATATATATATCCAGGGAACGATGGTAAATTAGAGATTATACAAGCAAATTGTCCAAAAGTTAAAAAATTAGACAATGAAAATTAACTAGATTTTTCAAGAAATTATTCCAACCTATTGTATCTCAAATCAGTGAAAACATTCATTTATCATTCCAAACCTAAGTAAAGATAATTATTTCTACAAACCAATCATCCTCGCATCCGTATTTTCCAACTTTTCGGAAGAATAATGGCACAACGCACTATCTAACATTTGTTACTCAACAAGAAAATCCAGACTTTTATGAATGGCTTCCTTCCTTTAAAGGATAATCAATTCGCTGCTCCATGGATTTCACACAGCCATTACCAAAGCACAACATGAGAAGAATTACTTCATTGTGTATGTTTGGATAGTGAAAGTGTTTATGATTCGGTGGATATAAAAAGGCTTATATTAGAGTTTCTATAGCTAGATGTTATTGGAAATATCGTGAAATATGTTCATAATTTTCCTCAAAACAGGGAACTTCCAAGTTCTTTGAAAAAATATCCTTTCTAGCTCTAGAATTATTCAGAAAGGTCTTCCTCACTCAATGCATTATCGCCAATTCTTTTTGTTTCTTACGTGACTGATTTTTCTGAAAAGCTCTATAAAAGAGTGGATCACTCTATTTGTAATGATGGTATTTTTATTCTTTGCTTTATCATTCGATCCTCATATCGCAAAAACTACAAAATGCTACGAAAAGCCTTTACTTATGGTGCGATTGCTGAAAACTCAATAATTGTCTATGAAAGTGTTTTATAGCTGGTCTCTCAAAATAAAAATTCTATGTGGAAGGCTTTCATATGCATGAAAAACTTCCGTGTGGCACATTTTGCATGAAGGTTATTTATGCCTTAGAGACAAACTATTTAATATTTAGGGTTGAATTTTTTCAAAACAAATCAAAATAGGAATAATTCAAAGAACCTACGAGATTAAAGCCTCTTGAAAAAATCACCAACAAAATTTAGGATCCTGAACAAAGGACCTTATCAACATTTTCCAATAGCTTTTCAGAAGAGTTTTTACAATTCTTCAATTACTAATGTTCTTTCAATAATTCAATTTTTGCAATACCATTCAAAGAAAACCCTCAAAATTGTTCTTGGCCTTTCTAAAAATTCTTCAAATATTGTCTTGATAAAATTTTTTTACCTAAAAATTTTTTGCATAAAATCAAAGATTGGTTATTTCGTTGTTTATCAAGCAAATCACAAATGATATGGAGCCATTTATCTGTGATAAAAAAATCTGGCCTTGTCTTTCAATTGACTAAAAAAATTTAACTGCAGTTGTCAGCATGCTTTAAGAGTGGACACTTCTTCAAGCCAAATTATAGTCCTTCCTAATCCTCCCATTCGTCAGAATAAAATTTGCAAAATATTTCCATTTCCGATAAAAGGCCCAATCTATTTATATTGCCAACGTTATCTTTTAATAAATTATGAACAAATAATTTCAAGATTATTTTGGCATCTCTACAGAGGTATCTAAATAGCAATTTATTGCTTCTATTATAGGCATGTTACAAGTTTGGGCAGGATTACAAATTTGACTTCATTAAGAATCTTATTAAATTTTGTCGTTAAAAAATTAATATAACATGATACATCAGATTCGCAACAATATATACACAATTCCAAATAGTATCTGCTTTTCTGTTCTCTAATGAGAACCAAAGTTGTACGTTGCTTGTCTCCATGTCCTACTGGCTCTGTCATTTAGAATAGAGAAATAATATCTATTGAAGAACTTGCCAATTTAGCAGTCTTGTATGCCTCTTCATTTGCCAAAAAATTCCAATATTGGCACCCAATAGAATAAAATAGTACAATTGCGAGAAATTACATTTTTGAATGCGGTTAGTAAACAGTTTTTTTTAATAGTTCAAATGAAAAAATATATATTAATTTCAAAATATATGTCAGCTCTAACGAATTTTGTAAAAGACACTGAAAGAAATGTGCTGATACGCTGAAAATACAAAAAAGTGAATATTTTCCTCGTTTTATCCTACAAGTTAGATTTAATTAATAAAAGAATTCTTAAACTCATAACAAGTCACTGGTTTTCTGAATCCCTTGCAAGCACACAAATAATGCTGAATTAAATTTTTCCCTTGGTAGCATTAATTAAATTTTTTTTAATGGAACCTACTTACAGTCTTATTTTCTATAAACTAAGAAAAGAAAATAAACCTACTGCCAGCTTATTATTGTAAAATACATGAAATGGGGAAAAAATACAAATACAAGAACTATAAAATATTTAATTAATTTCTAGGAAATGGTAATGAGAAGTTTAAATTGAATTGAAAACAAACTTCTTTTGCATTCGTTGTGAAGAATTAAATTGTTGTGCTTAGTTCCAAAGTCACGTATTTAGATGTCGTTTTCAAAGATAAGCTATCCTAATTTATAAAATCTTGTAAACTTAATTGCATTAGGATTAATCTTGTTTACTCTTGCAGCTTTTCAATTGAATTGATCTTTGGTAAAAGGTGCTTTCTGGGTAATATTATTTTTTTAAATTCAATGGCAATAACAGTTGATTTAAAAATAAATACTGACATTAGATGTATCATCTCATATTTATTTATTCAATCTGATCAATATAGTCTTCTCTCTTCTTTCTCTGGTTATTTTATAAGTTTTTGCGGCATACGCGTGAGCAAAAAAATCATTTATTTTAAATTTTGTGAGAAATGAAAGTAATTCGTAACAATCAAATTTCAAAACATACAAAAAGTTCATTATATATATATACTAGCCACCTTTGGCGATCTGCTGGTTAGCCATGAGTAATGTGAAATAAAATTTTCAATTAAGTACTCGCGTACCTTCCCTCTTTATAACTTATCAACAAATATATTTAAATTTTGATAGTCACGTAACTCGTATTATTATAGAAGTCTTACGATTATATGTTCATTGTACCATATATATCTCTGATTTGCAATCAGCTATTGTGGAATTATGTGCAAAATATAACATATTATATTTATTCCATAACATTACGCTATCATTTCAACACGTGCTGAGCATCACACTTTCCTCTGTTTAATTTGCAATAAGAGTTAATTTACTCGATCCATTTGAGTGACTTCAAAACACTGGTACACTCTTAAAGCAGATTAAATTCTACTTTCATTTTGTGAGAAATTAACTGTCGAAAAATATATTTACAGTATAATAAAAATTCATTAAAAATAGTAACTTAATTTACAGGTTAAAACATAATTATCACTGAAAAAAGTCATTTTTAAGAGGATTGGAAAGGATCCCAGAAAAATTCCAAATGTTAGCTTAAGTTTTAATTAATTAAAGTTTTCAAAAAACTCCGCCTAGGTATACATTTTCATCCTACAAAGTAAATATGTACACACCAAGTGTGGTAGACTATAGCTCTAGATCATACAGTCTGATGTATGATCTAGAGTAGATCCCACACACGTTTATTCATAAACGCAAACACATATTCATTTGATTATCAGCCTTTGAGTAATTCCTGGCATTGATTGACCTGAAATTGGTATTTTCTTTAAAATGGTGGACGGAAATATCTAAATGAACACGCTTTCATAATAACGTTAATTTATTTTTATAAATCAATCAGTTTTAAGGATTGATTTAGAAAATTGATTGATGTAACAACTTTTGTTTAAATTGTTACATTTTTTTTAAATATGGCTTACACAGCAAAGTATGAAAAAATCTAAAACTCATTATTCATCAATGGATTGTTTGACTCAAGCTACATAAAATATAATTATTTACTTAATTTAGACCAAGATAACAGTGCCAAATAATATGTATGCCTGTTACTAATGATTTGCAATTAAACCATTGCACCCGAATTTGAATGCATATCCTGTATAAATTCAATCATTTTACAGTAAATAAAGATGATTTATGGGATTAATGATATAGATATTGCAAACGATCATAGAAACCTTTGCTTTGCACTCATTTTTTTAGAAAATATTGCATTTACTATATATTTTATTTTATCCAGTCACGCGCTGAAGGTTACATTTTTAAAAAGATTTAATATGCAATAAAAATTGATTTTTTAAATAATATCAATTTCTATAAATATGATGGCAACACTTTACAAAAGCTAACTTTTTCCCCTTTGGCGTGCTCGTGCAGAATAATTATTTTTGTTTTGTCCTAAATATATTGTTGAAAAATATAGTTAAAATATTTCTTTAAAAATTCATCTATATCTATACTTATAATAAAACTCAATGTGTGTGTGTGTGCGTGTGTGTGTGTGTTGGCGCTCTACAGGCCAGACCGTTGGACCTACAGCTACCAAATTTGGTACATGTATACCTTGGAGGTCGGGAATGTGCACCTCGGAGCCCTTTTTTCGAATTTTTAATTAGAATTTGAATTACTTAAAATTTAAGCGAAATTTCGACGTTTTTCCGCTATAACTTCCGAAAATATGATCGCATAAACATGATTTTTACATCAATTTAAAGATAAAAAAATTAGCTTTCTAATGATATTAGAATTTTAACGTATAACTTAAGCCTCGATTTTTAACGAACTTTTAAAGAAATATTTTGACCATGTTTTTTTTTGAGCACGTGACGGGATAAAATAAAAGAAAATAATGACGGTAGTTCAAATAATAAAAAAATACTATCATCGCAAATCAAGTCTAAAGAAATGATACATTTTGCACGTGACTGGATAAAATAAAAGAAATATAAAATGTGATATTTTCTAAAAAAAATAAATGCAACGCAAAGGTTTCTATAATCGTTTGCAACATCTAAATCATTTATTTAACAAATCTTTCTTTCTTTATGGTAAACCTGATTGAATTTAGACAGGATATGCATTGAAATCCCGACTTAATGGCATATTTCTATAATCGTTTGTAATATCTGTATCATTAATTCAATAATTTTTTTCCATTATAAAATGTGATAGTTTCTAAAAAAATAAATGCAAAGCCAAGGTTTCTATAATCCTTTGTAACATCTAAATCATTTATTCATTTTTTTTTCCTTTTTCGCTTTCTTTAAAAAAACATTTAATATTTTGGCAGCATCACGGAAAAAAACATTTTTAATTTCAGGCCAATCAATGCCCGGAATTACTTCAAGGCTAATGAATATGCGACTGAATTTAAAAATTTAGAACTTATTACTCATGGCGAACCAGCTGGTCGCCAAAGGCGGCTAGTAAAAAATAAAAGCTTAAACCATATGTTAAAAGTCTGATGCTATTAGAAAGCTAATTTTTTAATCTTTAAGTTGGTGTGAAAATCTTCTTTCTGCGTTAATATTTTCGGAAGTTATTGCGGAAAAACGTCGAAATTTCGCTTAATTTTTAATTAATTTAAATTGAATTAAAAATTCGAAAAAAGGGCTCCGAGGTACACATGCCCGACCTCCAACATTTTCCAAATTTGGTAGCTATAGGTCAAACGGTCTGGCCTGTAGAGTGCCAACACACGCACACACACATTGAGCTTTATTATAAGTATATAGATATACAGTGGGTAAAAAAAGTCTCCGTACGCAGATACGAATGCAAATCAAAGCTTAATTTGTCACACAAAATTCATAATGATCAAAATGAAAACTTAAAAATGAGTTAAAACTAATATTAGTTAATATTTATTCACATTAAAAGGATGATAATACTGACAAAATTAAATAATAAATCTTAAAAACTCAAAAAATGCTGTAAACATGGAACAAAAAAAGTCTCCATATGGTGCCCTAGCACACGATAAAGGTTTACAAAAATGTAAAATACATTTAACAAATATACATTTAATGATCAGTGGGCCTTCCTTTGGCCTTTATCACCTCTTTTAGACGTTGAGGCATTACCCCTACAAGTTTTTTTGTTTTTTCTGGAGAAATATTACACCAAATACTACTAATGGCACTTTTGAGCTTAACTTTGTCTTTTATGTCATATTTTTTAAGTTGTCGGCCAATTTCTTCCCACAAATGTTCAATGGGGTTTAAATCGGGGGACTGGGGAGGGCTATGAAATTGTTGTTTAACATGGTAAAGGCACCACTCTTGGCAAATCTTAGAGGTGTGTTTAGGATCGTTGTCCTGCTGAAAAGTAAATCCAGTTCCAGAGATAGTTTCTCTGCACTGGATAATACATTTTGTTTAAGAATATCCAAATATCCATATCGATCCTTATTTCCCTCGACGAACTGCAAATTTCCTACTCCAGAAGCACTCATACACCCCCACACCATAACACCGCCACCACCGTACTTCACAGCTCCGCATAAATTCTTAGTTAACATTTGTTCGTTTGGTTTTCTCCACACCATAACTCGGCCATCTGACCCATGAATGTTAAATTTTGATTCATTACTAAAAAGAATGGATTCCCAAAAAGATAATGGCTCGCTTACATGCTTCTTTGCAAACTTGAGGCGCTTTTTCCTGTTGTACAAACTTATATAGGATTTCTTCCGGGCCGCACGTCCATGATAACCACTTTTTTTAATGACATTTCTCACGGTTTGAGTGGAGACTTTAATGTTGTAACCAACCATTGAAACAACTGCCAACTTCAGTGCACTAATTCGTGGATTTTCTTGAACTTGGCGTAAGATGTTTCTCTTATGCACGCGATTTAATTTTGACGGCCTCCCGGATCGATCTCTATCCTTAAGTGAATGAAGTTTACGATATCTTTCAATGATATATTGCACAGTAGACTTCAATTTTTTAATCCTTTCACTAATGCTTTTCATGGACAATCCATTATTTCGCAATTTAATCACTAATTGCCGAATAGCTCTGGGAACTTCCATTTTGAGACGATCAAGAACAAATTTAAACTCAACAACTGTCAAAATGTTGTTTTCTTATCAGTGATTAACTTTCTGAAGTCAAAGATTTACTGCGGGCCTGTTTTAAACACTTCAGAAAGAATTTGCATAAAGCGTACGGAAACTTTTTTTGCACTGCAATTTTCAATTTACCTTAGATATTGCAAATAATATGCTTTTCTCGTTTTTTAAAAATGAAAATTTACAAAAATCTCTTTTTATAGACTTATACTAAACACACATAGTCAGTATTTAAAGAAAAAATGCAATACTTTACAAATTATGCTCATTTATTCTTAAATTTAGTGACCGTACGGAAACTTTTTTTACCCACTGTATATTAACGACTTTGATGTCGTTATTTGACATAACGTATGTCTAACCAATTGCGAATCACTCAACCATTAATAAAGGGATGTTTTTGTATTGAAGTTCAAATAGATGACTACGTTAAAAAGTCGATTTTTTTTTTTTTTTTGGAAACGAATTTTTTTTTAAATTTAATATTCTTAATGTATGAACAAATTTCTTTATAAAACCGTTGGAATTTTGATATTAATTCTATTTTGGGGGGAAGTTACATTTATTTTTTAATTGAATTTTCATATATTTTAAGTCTATTTTTCGTCTTAAGATGTAATTTTCTCAAATTCTAATATTTGATAAAATTTTCTTTCTGATTAATAAAATTCTAATGAATATTTTTGTTCAAATTTGATATAACAATTCCCCAATAAGATCGGCAGTTTTCAAACTAGATAATAAGTATTATATTCTTTTAGAAATATCTTATTATTGCTTTAGCGCTTCGTAATGTGGAGAAATTCTACGTGCTGTTTATGAGTACAACCACAATATTTAAAGGATGGGTAGAAATATAGTTTATTTCTTTTGTTGTTCAAGAATTAAATAATAACTTTCTTACGCTATCTGAAAAAATTTATACAAATCATTTGATAAGCCTCTTAATTAATTTTGCTTTTTAACCCCTTTTTTTAGACTAAAAAAGCATTCTTTATTATTTTTTTTAATTCTTGTTACTTAATTCACATATTTTAGTTTTATAGATATTTTTTCAGTCGTTTTTAATGCACATATTAGGAAATGTAATTATATTTGAAGCCTTTTTTTTAAATAAATGATTCGGACTGAACGTAGTCACCTTAATATGCAACTCGACATAATTAAATATTTTTAGAGATCAATTATGTGGAAACTACCAAATCAAACGTCCTGCCATATCTATCATATATATACTATTTATTTAAATTATAAATAGTCAATTTTTAAAGTAAGAAAAAATAATTCATGTGCTAGTCATTAGGTGCAGAATTGGCACGGCAAATTAAATTTGAACAGTAAAATAGACATAATAGACGTGTAATTGGCAGAATTTAATAGACATTTTAAAACAAAATAATTATTCACCATCCTCTAAAGATTTACTGTTTATCTATCTTAAGGGTCGGTTACCCGGCCTATACCCCGTCTGCACGAGCCACGTGCTGCCCTATGACCTCTCTTGCGGTTTTCTAGTCTTCTTTGATTTTCGTTGACTTTACCTACAATTTGTCGGTAAACTGCCCAGGCATCAAAGAGTTCAAGAGGGGTCGAAGGGGAAACGCATCCTCGTGGCTATGAGGGAGTGTGATTCTCCAGTGGGTCTGATTTATGATCAAATCTGTGAAACAGACGGTCGTGTAACCAGCCCTTTATAAAGTAAAGTCTTATTTCTGATTCTTCGATTCGTCTCGAAGCTACATGGACAACAAAAATTGAATGACCGAACCCCGCTGCTGCAACACATGATGGGTACTGTGGTCGTGTCATAAGGGCCATCACCACCCATGGTGTAACCTCGTCCTAAGGAAGTACGTCCCGTCATCGATGGGAAGAGCCAGACCCCCTCCTTTTCGTGAATCCTGCGAGTTGGCAAGAACCAACCACCATGACGGAAGCTTCTCATCCTCAAGTATTTCGTGTCCTCCCACCCCGTGGGCTATTATAGGGTGTAACCCTGTCTTTGCTTGTGGTGTCATCCGAAATGTGTATATTATGTATAATTAGATAAATCAACCAAATTGTAGGATCGCTCAACACATTAGAGAAATCAAAAGAGGCATGATGCATCCTTCTGTCATTAGCGTCGTTTTCAGAATGTGCATATATTGTGTAAATTTAAAACATGAAATTAAAAAGTTATAAAAAGGGAAAGTCGTCAAGTGTATTGCAAATGTATAAAATTCAATTAAAGGATAAAAATGGACATCAATAACAAATATTTGTGTTAAAATGCTTGTTAAGTTTTCATAACTTTCTATTTTTTCTCCCCCAAGTTTTTATTTTATTATTATTTTCCGAAATTTGACCGAAAGAGCAATTCTTCACCTAGAGGGGGAAATGTACATTTCCAGTTCTTAAGATATATCTATACTAATATATAAATGTGAAAGTTTGCTTAGATGGATTGATGGATGTTTATTACTCAATAACGCCTGAACGGCTGAACAGAACTGGATGAAATTTAGCACAAAGATAGATTATAGTCAGGAATAGAGCATACGCTACTTTTTATTCCGGTTCATTGAGTGGATAATTTTTTATTCATTAAAAACTAACTTTCGCGCCAAAAAGCTGTGGCCAAATCCCACCAAATATGAGTAAGGCTCTGGGTTTTTTTTTCGCAACAGAAATCAGGTTAGAGTTAGCAGAATTTCGACCGATTATTTCAAACGGTTCTATTAATTTTCTTTGTGTTTGATGTATTTAAAATCAAATTTTAATGAGTTGATCTTTCGGGTTCATTCTGAAGGACTTTTAAATTAAAAGAAAACAGAATAAAGGATATAAAAAATTTCTAATCTGCATTGCATTACCGCTACTGGCATAAAAATGCCAGACATGTGCGTTACGCCAACTGACGTTGAAAGTTTGCACGTGATTGTCGTGACATCAACTGTGTTGGCGCGTGATGCCAACTATGTTTTAATTTAAATTAAAAGTTTAAAAAATTTGTATATAATACTGTTGTGGGTATCTCAATACCGATCAATAAATACAATGGATTTAATCTGATTTGAAAGAAATGCGGACTTGATTTGTTGTTTTGTTTCATTTTGGGTATACAATGTAAATAAATTGTTTTTACGTTAGTTTTGTGTTTTAGTTATTAAATTGTATTTATGTTATTAATTTTTCGTATATGCTTAAACTTTTAAATGTATTGTTTTTAGGTTAGGTTTAATTTTTTTAATTTTCATTATTTGACAGTTTTTCGTACATACACATCAAAATTTCCACCCGAATAGAGCCGCGGGTAATAGCTAGCATGTATATAAATCCATATAGCTTAGCTTTTGGCTTAGATTTTTTTTGTAATTAGTGTAATTGCCAATTCTTGTTTTTAATATTTTATTTTCCATTTTGGACCCAGTTAACAAAAATATAAACAAAATTCGATGACGAGAAGACCTATATTTTAGATTGATCACTCTATATATACAACTATTCTAAATTATTGGCATCGGACATATTTTACAGATAAATCCTAAAATATAAAAACCATATGTAACGTATGTTGTTTTCATGGTAGCATACTAATCATATTTTGCACAATTTAGCAATTATCAACATCATTGTTATGAAACTCTAAATAAACGCAAAGAATTTTGAGACGATGCTTCCTCAAGTTAATTTTAAGCTTAATTGCTTCTTAAAATTAATTAGCCAAAAAAGTTCAATGGTTTTATTAAAATTTCCTAATTAAGAATTTCCTTATTTCAAGCAAAGAATGTAGTGAGTAATTTATTTCCTTAATTAATTATTAAGTTAGTTTAAATTTAATTTAGAAATGCAAATGATGCAAATATGCGCCACACTGCATGCAGAATTGGGAAAAGTAACAGCTTGTCACTATGAAAATCTATAAAAAAATTAAAGTGTTTAATAATATTTTAAATGAAAACAGTATTACCAAAAGTTTTAACGATGTATGTTGCTTCTATATTTCTGTGACTTTAATATTTCGTTTAATACAGAATTATATTACTTTATTATTAATGGGTTATTTTAGAATTATGAAAGTTATTTTTAATTATTTTTGAAGAACCGCTTATTGACATTAAATTAAAAAAACGTAATAAAAAATGAAATTCGAATATCTAACCTGCAACATTGTAACATGAAAATACTACGGACTTAATCATTTGTCTTTATATTTTAAAAATACAATCAAACTCTTATTCTTTTGAGCTTAGAAAATTTCAATTAAGGAATATTTCCTGTCAATTAAAACGAACAGCTCATTTTTTTATAAAAGAGTGCGTAAATAATAATAATTACTATGATTAACCAAGCACTCGATAGGAAGATAAAATAAAGTTTCATGAACAAATCTTAAAGCAATAAATTAACTGTATGCAAAAATTGTTTGCGATTAACGATACTGACAATGCGAATTCTGTGACTGTTTAAATATGTGTTTACTAATACTTGAACATTAATATTTGTAGAATCTTCATTTTTTTCTTCTTACTTGGTAAATAAATTTATTTTGATCTTTAAAAATCAGTGTCTTATTTTATTTAGTTTTACTTATTGTTATTCACTATCTACAAAAGATTTCCTGAACTAACAATTCAAGTATTTAATTATCGTTTGCTACTTTCATGCTTTAAGTATAATTCTAAAACACAAAAAATTTAGTAAACAGGCAGTTCATCCGATAATGATTAATTAAAAATTTTAAAAATAAAACACAAAGTCAATAATTTACTCGAACAAAGACATTTAGTAGTAGAAAATAAAAAGATTTATCGCATTCGTGGAGAAAAGAATTCTGTTTCCATACTAAGTTTAAAATCTTAGTATTTTTCAAAAAACATTGATTGAAATGTACGAGGCGGTTAAATTGCAAAACTTAATTAAATTAGGAATGCGATAAGTAAGAAAAATTAATTTAATTAATAAATTATTCAGCACGCAGTGAGAGCGGTATTATCTAAGATTTAAAGGACAAGGGAATCATTTTATTTAAAACCAAATACCAGTCTCTCTCTTTAAGGCAATAAAAATTAATTCGCGATTAACTTAATCTTGTTTCCATTTGATATTTCAATTATTTTTTCATGTGAGAATATGATGTTGCTGTTTTTTTAGGTTTTTTGAAGCCTTAAAATGCATAGGCAACAAAGTGTTAAAGCCTCAAAATGCGTTAGCTACAAGTTGGCGGTTTATCGCTTTTGAGACTTTTCCTCCCTTTTTTTGTTATTAAGGTTATTAGAAAATTATTAGGTTATTAGTTGGCGATTTATCGTCAACTAAAGTTATAATTTTATTTCCAAATTATTCATTCTCCGAATTCTTATTGATTAACTTTTCATTAACTAGTATAATCTGGTTTGAAACAATTACGAAACTATCAGATTACGCATGCTTCAATATTTACGAAAACAATCTTGTTTTTTTTTTTTTTTTTTTTTTTTTTGTATTATCTTAAAATCGGTCGAGCTCTAAAACTTTGTTTGCCAACTGGAAAAACTGAAAATGAGTTTTTTT